>JBCAUI010514036.1:0-12332 GCA_038406195.1 Haplosyllis anthogorgicola | reverse complement strand
TCTCCACCACCTCTGAAGAAAGTAACTGCCCGGCCAGTGTGAGATAATGGGAATCCCGGAAGGGCTTCCCCATTGCTGGTAATTGAACGGGATGATGATCATATAGCCTCTGACTTATTCAATATTCATGAAAATGACCGAGAAATGAAACCGGATGTTTACGTGTCCAAACCACCACGTGTTGAGGGCTTTCCCTAATTCTTTCAAAAAATTGGCGGGACAATTCCTGTACCGAATCGATTATCGTTAGATTATCGCTCACAATGATTTATTTTTTATTTTCTAAAGGAAACATTCGTATAGTATTAATTTAACATTATACTCAAACAAATGGTGAGTTATGTGAACATTTACATGCAATTCCGTGTCCAATTTAATTCAAAATTTCTTCTACTTTCTAATTTTCTGTAATGGTGGTAATAAAAATTTTTTCCAGGATTATGTAAAGAATATACTACTCGGTGTTCAGCACATTAATTACGTGCGGTCGGACTCAGAACACACTGTAATTAGTGTCCCCAACAAACAAGTCCTGAACAATGTTATTGACACATTTAAACAGAAGTCAGGAATAGCGTTTGCCACATACAGGAAACCAAAAGACTTCGGGGACAGAGGTGAAAAAATAAGATATTTCCGACACAACATAATCACATTTAAATTCGGTAACCAAAGCAAGTGCATCATATTCCGAGACCAAACTAAAAAAATTTATTTCTGTTTGAAGATTTGCCAGAAAAACCGGCTGTCCACTTAGAATACAGGAACCCAAAGGAACCCCTTACAATACTTCCTTTGGTTCCGCAAACAAACACGGCACATATTATTCTTCCTGGAGTTTATTCTTTGGACTGCAACTACGGTCCTGACAGGAATAAACCGAACAAGCGGAAGTGGGTAGAGAAAAAAACAAAGGAAAAAGATGTTGACCACAGTCAAACTGCTTCTGTGTCCAAATTAATTATACAACGTGGACACAAAGTTGATTGTCCGGCCAAAATATACATGAAAGAAATGTACCGTTTAGATTGCAAAGAAAACGTTAGTGAAATCTAGTAATGTTAACACAAGCGAAATCAATTCCGTAACCACATTGTGTAGTCATAAACCCAGCATATTTTTGTTTATCAGGAAGCTGAAATATCTGCTGTACGGATTGAGTCTTTACTTCACAACGCGTTAGGGAACGAGTTGAGGTGGACGCGATGCTTATACGTTCGGTTACCGCATGTCAGCGCTCATCAGAACCATGGGCATTATCAGGTACAATTGAAATATATTTCTTTAGCGTATTTAATTTCGTATCGGAACAGAAGACATTAAATTTAGAAGAACATGATTCTTTGTGGAAAAATCTCTGTATTTCAGTTCAACACAATGTACAATCCTGTCGACAAGCGAGTGAAGGAACGCGTCAGGAACATGTTACTAATGGGTGTCACTCAACGATCCGAAATGCGTCGCCACATAAACATATTTGTTGAAGAAAACTTTCCTTCGGTGTTGAAACTGGACACATCTTTTTACCCTACGGATCAATGTTTAAGCTCTATCATGTACAGAGCTATGATAATGCACAGGCACACGCACATGGACCAGGAGAAAGTTCTCAGTCTTGTATAAAAAACCTTTAATTGAACTAAATTTTTGAAATTGTTGACACGATTCAGTGACCGAAATGAAAACTTTAATAAAATGTAATAAAATGTAAATAAAATCTTGTAGGTCCACAATTGGAAAGGGTCGAGGAAAGATTTTTTCTATTTTCATCCAGCAACCCAAGATAAGGATGTACAATCCGACGACGACGATGACGACACAGTGGAAATGTTCAGTGTGGACGAAATTGCAGAAGATGATATCTTGTATGGCCAACCGACCACATTTGAGGGTGAACAGGGGAACACACTTCTTTTTATTCATCAATCTGTTGAACAACTGGCTATTTTAAAAAGGTATTGGAGGTATTGAGTTGCAAAAAGCAAATTTGTTCCGTGAACAAAGGGAAATAGAAGAATTAAAGTGCTATGTATTTTTTCAGATACCCTAATCTCGTGTTGATGGACGCCACATACAAAACGTGCAAACTTTCACTACCTCTTTTCTTTTTGGTTGTGAGAACAAATGTTGGGTACTCAGTAATTGCTGAATTCATTGTCCAACATGAAGACTCTCAAAGTATTGCCGAGGCTCTTGGGCTTTTGCGTGCACAATGGGATGCCAACCGAATTACTGTAGGCAATTTCATGATCGACTGCCAGCAATCCGAGGAAAACGCTATTAGGGGAATTTTTCCTGAAAGTGTTATATTTCTGTGCAGTTTCCACAGGTTACAAGCTTGGCTAAGATGGTTAGTTAACGGAAAAAATGGTGTTGCACAGTACAAAGACCAGTGCATGAGCCTTCTTCGTTCGTTAGGCGAATCGAAAACCGAGGATGAGTATACAAGGAACTTGTTACGTCTCCAAAAGTCCCACGTTTGGTCTCGTTTCCCGAACTTGAGGAATTATTTCACGCAACAGTGGGCCCCAAAGAAAAAGGTTAACATTTCAGAGAACAAAAGACATTGTAATTTAGTATATCTGCCTATTTTACCTGTACATAATACCCCTAAATTTATTTCAGATGTGGGTACAGGCTTACCGCATAGGAAAGCAACTGTACGACAACACAAACAATGGGATCGAGGCACAAAACAAAGCATTTAAGTATTCGTTTCTAAATTGTTGTCGGAATTTGTCGATGTCACGTCTCATATATTTACTTGTGGATATTTTTGTGCCCGCACAGACATCAAAGTGAGGACTAGTCATGGTTTTAATTCCTTTCGGCTACCGATGACTTTAGCTTTTACAAAAATTATATTGTATAACCATTCCGTTTCAGATATGTTGCACTAAACGCTAAGCTGTCAACTTCCATAGTTGACACACTACTTCCAGAAATTCCATCCTATCTTCGCAACAGACCCCATTGGTTTGTCCGACATTGCATCAAGAGAATACGTAGTGCACAGGACTTGTTTCCAGATTCTGTTACAAAAATTACAGACGATTCCTTCCAGGTATGTCTCGCAAAAGAAGTCTTATACAAAATGTGTTGCCAGCTTTTTATACATTATTATAAAATTGTCAGGTACGCAGTTCACGTAACGACGAAGATATCTATGCAGTGGAATTAACTGGCTGTTTTCCCCGATGTACCTGCATTGATTGGTTGGAGACAGAACTTCCTTGCAAGCACATTTTTCACGTTTTAACTTCAACGGGCTTGACTTGGAATGAACTTCCAGAAGTATTCAGGTTTGTGGACGAAATGGAATTGCATTTAGCAATTTGGTTACGTTATTTCATGTATTTAAAAAAGTTTTCACTGTAGGATGTACCCTATGTTCACGTGTGACGAAGAGGTATTGAAACGCTATGACTCTACATTTAATGGTATTGGCGAGACAAAAGATGTCAACCCCGAAGTTCTCCACAGTGTGCTGAACTTCATCGACGCAAATTGGAGCGACTGCAATATGGTTGAGGTTAACGAAGATGTTAAGGAAAGTCTTACTGCGGACACTCCAATTATCAGTAGTTCTGATGTTCCCGATGATGTGGAGAAGCTTCTACATCGCAAACGAATCGGAGACGGAATTCGAGAACAGTGTTAATTAATAACCGATCTCAGTTACAACATGGAAGATGTGCAGTCTGGAGAAGTTATTCTCTCCCATTTGTGCGATGTTTATTCTTACTTTTACTCCCAATGTCAGGACCACAAGGGTATCGTTCGTTTACGTAACGACCATTTGAAGTTTAAGACACTCATAGGAAAGAGAAGAAATAAGGGTTTTTTCAGGAGGCGTCGTATCATGCCACTGTACCCAACAAGAAAGAGGAAGCAGAAGATATCGCAGTTTGGCCGCCGAACTGAATTTTCAGAGACAACATCCGAGGAAATGCAGACAACGACATCGGAAGATTGGCCTGCGACTACAACCTCAGATGAATTTGCATCCCAGAGCTCACCAGCACCGACAGTTGAGACAGACATCAATGCGGAGCCGGAATTAATTTCACCTTTTGTTTCACTGGAGGCCTACAAAGGGCAAGATGACATGAAATCCCGACAGCATGGTACACCAGGTCTGTTACAAAGAAGTGATTGATGGTCAACAATTTAGACAGGTATATTTTCCCATCACCTATTCAAGCATCTGCAATTGTTATAACGTAACCATTCTATTTTTTAAACAGTTAAGAAGAAACAAGGTAACATTTCTTAACAGTTGAAAATGTTTACGAGTTTTGCATTGTACCTTTCACTTTCATTAAGTTTTTGGTGGCGGAACAGATGTGGAAATAGACACTTGTGATTGTTTTCTAAAGATTTTGACAAGTATTTAACTAATTTCAGGGACCAAATTTGAAGCACGCGCACACAAAATGCGTGTACTAACAGCTTGCATTTACTATGTCGTCGCCAAAGTTCAAGGTTATGTACTTCTCGATGTAGACTTTGTTCCACTCCAAGGGGAGTACTGGCAAACAGACCAGATGTTATCAGCATATTTCAGTTTACTTTCAGTACGATTTTCGACACCAAACAGTCGCAAAATAAATTTGGATTTCACTACTATGGGGGCCATTCTGACAGGCGCGGGCGTAGAACAACACCTTAAGAAAGGGACACCTCTACCTATGAAGTCGGTGGGTAGAATTTGCAATAGTTATTTCCGAGACCAAATGATACTGTTTCACCTAAACATGTAATTTTTCTACAGGCTGCGTACACTGATGTCGGCCAAGCGCAAGTACTTTTTGGGCCATACCATAAGAACTCCAACCACTGGACCCTTGTGTACATTGATATGGTGACACATACACTACTTTACGTTGACCCTCTGGGGCCTCCTGATGAGCAAGGTGTAGCCGAAAATTTCTCGTATCATTGGCTTGAATGGGCTCTTCTACACAACAACGCTTTGCCCCAGTCGTCAGTTCTGGCAACACTTAGAGCTGTTACGACACAGCATGCAGTACAGAGAGACAGTCGTAATTGTGGAATATTCACCATGTGTGTACGTAATGATTGTTTTTCCTACTCCGTGCTGTTTAAACCTAGCCATACAAATTTGGACACGAAAGTAGTTTTCATTTGTATTTCAGTTCGCGAAGAGATTACTGCAAGGTGTGGGTCTAGTTGTTCCCGTGATACCCGGTTGCGAAGGGGCCACGATTGCAGCAGAAATGCTTGATGCCAGTGAAAGTTTGCGGGAACTATGTGCTAAATGTGGATCTAAACTGGCAACAACACAGGGAAACTTGATCACCTGTACAGGCATTTGTCTACCTCGACGAACATTTCATTCAAAATGTGTTCCTGAAACTCGGCGTTCAGATCCTACTTTCAAGTGTTTAGTTTGTGACCCGTCAAAGCGAGATGACTTCTGTTTTCGATGTAATTCTGGTCCGACTGATGATATTGTTCTTTGTTCTCGAAATAATTTGAATGGATGCTCAAATTTCGTTCATCGGCGATGTGTTGCCGGAATACGAAATGATTTTACCTGTGGACTTTGCTGAAAAGTTGTTTTGCAAACGCAACTATTAATTTCCCATAAAGACAACCATGACAACCAAAAATACTTGACATGTGTTTTTATTTACGTTAACAAACGACAAATAAGTCATAAAGAAAATAAATAAGTTACAATGTGTACACTAAAACATAAAGGTATAAGTTTACTTTTTGGACAACAAAATAAAATATTTACGGGCTACTAACGACAACGAAGGATACCTGAAAAAAAGATGTACAATGTACAAAGTTACCAGAGACCAAAGTCTCAGCTTCCTCACAGTGATTCTGAATTTTGACAATTTTAAACCCATTCTTGTTCCGTGTCGTATGTTGGCGAGCTCCATGCCTAAGTCAGCGTGGACTTCTTTTTTCTTTCTGTGAGCTCCGCCGCAACTGTCGGAAAACTTCTATGATAATTTCTATCACATCCCCCCCCCACATGAAGAAAAAAAATACCCTGGGCCGAAAACAAAAAGAAAACCTATTTCAGTCCTCCAACTGGTATGGAGAACCGTAGCTAAAAATAATTTTGTAGCAGAATCACCGTGGCTCCTGTTTTTGGCGAGGTTCTTTTGACACAGTCAGTCCGGGTAAATTTAAAAAATTTGCAGTCGGAAAAGGACCTAATAAGAATTTCCTACTTTAGCACCAATTCTGAGAACGAATGAACAAAATTTCTTTCAATTTCGTGCACAATTTTGAATACATTTGACAAATTCGGTAGTAGCAAGACCGGCTTGCCATGCTTCCCAACTGTGGGTAAGCTAAACAAATAAGTCCGACCGGGTATGTACATAAGACGCATCAGGGTTTACAGACAAGCATGTAAAAAAAATATTCTTGTACACTTGTTCCGGGACCACGACAATTACCACGGCAAGAAAAATCCCACCCACATACCTAGGAACAAATGTGTGAATGGCTTGTATGAATGCAGAAGGCTCCTAGGTAGGCAACCATAAATTATAACATAATAATCGTCACCATGAACGGATATCAATTGAAATCCGACAAGATTTACCTGTATATTGTGATAAAATTGAAGGAAAGTTTTTGCTACAGGTGGTTAATTGGCCACTACATGTGGAGCGATGATACGACTTAAAAATTTATTGGATGAACTTATTTCCCTTCACAGGAAATGCTAAACTTCCGATACGGATGGATCAGTTGTTAACACATAAGGGTATTACAATGTCTCTGATCCTGAAGTGGAAACGATCAGTACAGTACTATTGGTTTACCATTTCACAACAGCACAGTTCGAAAAATCCCGCCACACATACCCACCTACCCAGCAACTGAAATAATAAAACGGATTGACGGAAAATGTTAGTTCCTGGGTAGGCAACCAAAATAAAAAAAAAAGCCACAAAAGTAATGCCCGGATGGCAGTGGCAAAATAATAAAAGAACAAAGTGGCACAGTGTAACGAGAGACAGAAAGAAGGTCATGCACAGATTATGTGCCGGAAATACGGAGATGCTACCAGTTATAATAATTACCACGGCATTATTGCCACGGCAAAAAAATCCCGCCCACATACCCACCTACCCAGGAACTGAAATAATAAAACGGATTGACGGAAAATGTTTGTTCCTGGGTAGGCAACCAAAATAAAAAAAAGCCACAAAAGTAAAAGGGTGCATATAAGAACAAGACAAACATTTAGTGAAGTTGGCCATTAAGAATGGACACGGCAAATGCATGAACCTGTTAATCGGTGCAGGAGCTGATGTGAACGCCCGTTAGAATCCAGCCACAATCTTAGAATCAGAAGCTGTCATAAAGTTTCTTGGACATGGTAATATGATGGAACAAGACAAACATTTAGTCTAGTTGTGAAACTCTACCCCCTTCGTGTTACTTCATGAAAGGACTATTTACACATTTCTATGTCGATATTTATTCCAATAACATTTCCTTTAGGGGTGGAGTTTCACAACCGGAATGACACATTGTAAAGACAATAACAATCGTGGTCCCGGAATGACACATTGTAAAGACAATCACAATCGTGGTCCCGGAACAAGTGCACTGTTTTGATGATCAATGAAACTGCCTAAACAAATTGCGTGTACAAAAATCACACCACTTCGGGAGCCTGAAAAACAAATAATTTACAAAGTATTGCACGTATTTGTTGACAGCAGCAAACAGTTTTCTAAAAATATCACACCTCTGTGTTTACGAATTTTGAAGTCTGAAAGACAAAGCATAGATTACATAATTCACACTTTGTTGTCGATCTTAAATGCAATTTGTTGACAAAAGAATTGACAAGTTTTCTACCTTGTTTGTAGACGAAATTAAAATAACAATTATTTTTTGTACACACAATTGATCACAATTTAAATGTCACTTCCGGGTAAAAAGTTATTGCTTGATTGTCCGCGATCTCAAAGCTCGGTGTACCGTCGTGACGACAGGAGGGTTATTTTTCCTCTTCTTTCCCGCAGCAGGTTTGTCCTTCTCTGGAGTCGCCTCAGCCGTCCTCTTCGATCCCTGAGTTTCATTGTCGTCGGAATCATTCTTCTTGGCTGGACTCTGAGTTTCCTGTGTAGGCGGAGCCTTCTTTCCGAACACTGGGCTGATTAACGAAGACTGCGATTTGGTGCCTGAACTTGCAGTGTTTTGTGTCTGTACATCAGCATCTTCGTCGCCAATCTTTTCTTTTTTCACTTTCACGTCCATGGAAAGTTTCACTGGGACGCCTGGAGATACACCTAGAAGCACTATGTCGTCATCCTGGTCGTCTGTAACCTCGGCTTTCACGATGACAGGCATGCTTATTTCGTAAACGATATCTACAACGTAACCGAGAATTGGATCGTCCCCGGAATTGTCAATTTTCAAGCATTTCATTTGGCGCTCCGGCACCTGTCCACACAGTAACGACTTCTCGACCCGATCAACGAAATCGGTGCCAACCCGTCTTGTGTAGCCCATAAAGT
This sequence comes from Haplosyllis anthogorgicola, assembly GCA_038406195.1. Lineage (NCBI taxonomy): Eukaryota > Metazoa > Annelida > Polychaeta > Phyllodocida > Syllidae > Haplosyllis > Haplosyllis anthogorgicola. Next base: position 3,804 of record JBCAUI010514036.1, on the reverse strand, counting down.
GGACAGTACAGCACAATCTGCTCAGCGCATCCCGTGCTTCCACAACCTTGGGATCCACAGCCAGATTCGTACCAAATGCACCCATCAGAGCGTTGCGAAATTTGTTTATTTCATCACGGATTTCGTCCTGGTATTCTCTAAACTTGATGTCCATTCGTTGTTCCATGAGCTTCCGCTCCATCTCCGTGCATTTTTCTTCAAGGTCTGCTTTCTTCTGCCTCAGATCTGCGAGTGCATAAACCTCTTCTTCCGTCTCCACATCACGTTTTTCGGTCTGGTGCTCAGTGCTGCTCGAGTCGATGCGTGCCCGTGTCTTCCGGTTTTTCTTCTGCGCAGAAGTGATATCTTCGGAGCCGGAATCCGAGTTGTAATCAACAAGTTTCGGTTGTGTTGAATCTGGTTTCTCAATCACTTCTTGGATGTCACTGTCGGAGCCACAGTTCGTGGGTTTGCTTTTCGACTTCGACGTCTTGGAGTCTGCACTCTTGGCGAACATCTTAAGTTTTGCCTTTGCTGCATCGTTGTCCTTCTTAAGGCGGGCTATTTTGTTCTGCTGTTCCTGCATAATGTCCCGCAGAGAGTCCAGTTGCTTGTTGATGCTAGCGTTGCCTTTGTGAGCGAACCTAGACTGTTGACGTTTCCTGCTTGGTGGATGGATTTCCTGTCCATGAACATTCAACAAAGTCGTAAACTGGTTATCGTCGTCGGAACCAGATCCCAAAGAGATAATTTCATCTTCTATTTCATCTACATTGTCGTCTTGATGTTTTCTTTTGGTGTACTTTGTTCTCGGAACACGAGAGCGGGACTTGGATGGAGGAACCTCTTCATTCTTCTTCTCCTCAATTTTCTTTGCAAGCCTGCCTGTTGTTTCTTCGGCTTCCTCGGAAACAACAGTTGTTACAATTTCATGCAATTTGTTAACGTAAACTGAAAGAGGAGTGCCCCTCTTCGGGCCAGTTACACTGTGATCTAACTTTTGGTTAACGAGTTCGCCTAAAAACTCCATAAAGGCATGAATGACCAACCCCACGATGCCTGGTCCGATTCCATGTGTGTAGTGGTCAAAGGACTCGTTTGTTTCAAAATAATGTTCGAACATCGTCAGAGCTTCGAAGATCGTGCCGGCATTGTCGCTGACCTTTGGCTTGGATATGTGGTCCAGAATGCGTCCAAAGTCATACACAAGCTTGACGCCCTCAGCTGCAAAGACATTGTATGCATCCTTAATAATGTATTCCGACAACGAAATCTATTTCACAACCTAATCACGTATCATTACAGGGAACGTACTTATTCATCTATTCCGATAACGAATTCTATTAATTTAACAACCTTCTCAGGGAACGAACTTACCCTCCAAAAAATTGCTAAAACTGGTTAGCCGCAAATCCGTCTTCGTCTTTTGTGGGTCCTGCTCCACCATCATGTTTTTTAGGATGTCATCTATCGCGGAACTGTGTATCGAGTCCTTATGGATGACCCTGGTTAACGATGTCGGTGTCATGTACTCTGGGTGACCCGCCCGCCTCCCGATTTCATCGCCATACAGCAAATAAAGGGCCTTGGGTTTTCCGTCTACCGGACTCAGCATCCCGTACGAAACAATAACTGCAACAAAATAAATTGATAAAATAATAGGCTCTAGAAGTGTTGCATATTTACTTCTTAAACTCTCCGAGACCACACTCGAAATACAATAAGATCATGTCGCCTACAAACGAACTAAGTCTTTCTGAGACCACACTGAAACACAATAATATTAGGTTGTCTAGGAATGAAATTATTTTCTACTCACATGAAGAAAAAGCATGAAGAGGACCTCTTTTGGATTCGTGCAGCATACGCTCTAGACCGTACAGCTTAAGCTTGTTCCTGAGTTCTCTAGCTGACCCATCGGAGCTGACTCTGTTATACCGACCCTCCATGCGGTCCACGAATGGGCAATAACCATCTTTGTCAACCTTCGGAAGCTGTAAAAAAAATTCCAAAAATTAAATGTTGTTCGTTGTCGGAAGCAAAATGGTGTACGGTTAAAATAAACTTATTAAACTACATTTAGTAACCGATTTCAATATTAACCTCAAGCATTCCGGGAGAGAACGCCAGCTGACTTCGTGGTGCTACAGGAGTGTTTGGGACTTCTGCAGGAACAGCCGCTGCCACAACTTTGAAGGCAATACAAGAGCCTCTGCTCTTTTCAACTACTCTACTGTCTAGGTTCAGATCTGTTATGAGAATTTCCAAAACTCTGCGAACGTGAGCTCTATGCTCGTTTGCGCACGGAATTACATCCGTTACCGTTCTGTCCAAAATTGCTGTCAAAAGTTTGTTCGCTGACAATTCTTGAATTTTATCATCAAACATTTTCTGTAAAGTTTTGGCCTTCTTTGAGGAACACATAGACTGCGACTGTTCCGGGGACAATGACGGCGGTAGCAGTGCATCTCTTAGTTTATACCCCGTTTCCGTGAAGTCGGAAGGATCCTCTTCATCGTCCGCCTCCGAAGCGTTTTCCTACAAAGTTAATTGCAAAGTTCAGTTCACCTGACAATAACAACAATTGATGAATACTTACAAATTACATTAAATTCCGAGAACAAAATTAGGTGAAAAACTTTGCATGGACCTTATTACGACAACAAATGTTTAACAGTTTCTAAAAAAATTAAGCACCTCTTCTTCGCTATCACCTTGGCCACATCCAGATGTGACGTTTGCATTAACGACAGGCACTGAACGCGTGTTTCGACTCTGACTCTGTAAGAAATGTATATCCTACTTATTTGCTACGAATTACACAACTATTAATTAACTCAACATCATTTTGTTATATTTGTTTAGTTTCCTACGTCTGTCAGAATGTTAGAACCTATCTACTATTTACAAATTTTACCCTTTTAAAGTAGTTCGGACACGGAATTCTACATGACGGAATATATTTTGTACGAGTGCAAATATTACTATTTTAAAAATGAATTTCGTACATGGAATTTATGCCACAACATAACACTAACAATAGTTGACAAATGATGAATACATATTGTACAAGAAATAACAGTACAATGTACAGAGTAAATTAGAAGCACGTGCTCGAAATGAAGATAAATATGGCTGCTTTGTCGATCGTCGATTATTGTCTAAACTTTTTCCCATTTTCCCACTCTCGAGTCTTCAGTACAGTACAGTACAGTAAATATAACTTTCACATCTATTCGTAGACGTAACATACCGTGACTGACAATAATAGTTCCTATTTTAATATTTGTTCATCTAGATCTAAATCAACTTGTTTTCTCTCCGACACGTAATAAATTTGAAAATTAAATTCACTTACCCTGTCTAGGAGTTTCTTGCTCTTGATGGTTCCAGTTTCCTTGCTTCCTGTTGCTGTTGCCATTTCTGTTTCTGTTTGTTGACTAAATTTAAAACTTTTCTGAGTTTGTAATTTTGAATTTTGAGGACACACGTCCTTTCTTTGCCAAAACCTCGCCGAAAATGACGCGTAGACCGGTGAGCACGTGGCACGTGCGAGGAAAAATAATTCGTTCTCGGACTAATTTTGAAAATGCCCGGATGTGGTGTTATCATCTAATTTGAATATCGCGCGACTTAAACCCTAGTGCAAAATTACTATTGTGTACATGGGTTATAACCTAGTTGTTTCGGACACATCAATCACGTTTCGTTCTTATCGATTCGATTTCAGTACACACTAGTTATAGGTCAATATTCTGACGTCACGAGAGAATTCCGTGACCACATGAATATTGAATAAGTCAGAGGCTATATGATCATCATCCC
>JBCAUI010514035.1:0-25112 GCA_038406195.1 Haplosyllis anthogorgicola | reverse complement strand
GAAAACCCCAAGGGCTTCTGGGGCCCCACCCTGTTACTTGCTTTCTGTGCTCGTGCAACTTCGCTTTGCTCCGTCGGCAAACATCGGCACTTGACAAGTTGGGCCCTCCCCCTTGACCAGATCCTGGATCCGCCCCTGCATACCTATTCTTGAACTTGTGAAGAAAAAATTGTTTTGTATTTTACAGTCAACAAGATTTTTATCAAGTATATTCGGAGCAGTTAGTACCTTTTTTCTTTGGGTGATAATCACAGGGTATCGTCCTTGTTATCATTTTGTTTATCTGGTGCTTATTCCTTATGTTACTGAAAAAGGTCGGTAACACGATAGATAATACAACATTCGTTCATATTTTATACCCATCACTTTAGTTTGAATTACGGATCCCAACTGCAAACACAAAGAAATTCGAAATGATAGATGTTTGGCCTTCAGGTGACTTTAAATCATATTAAGTGTGAATCATATGTGTAGGCTATGTCTCTTGTGTCCACTTTGAATAGGGCATTCACAAAACAATGAATGTTTGGACTCAGAGTATACCACATCAGTAGTTCTGTATATTTGGAAAAAAGTACAATATTATTTCTGTACCAATAAAAAGTACCCAGAACGTGTGCGTTTTTCCAAGTTACATGTTAGAGGGTTAGTGCAAAGCTGATGCGTTGACTGTTATGAGAAGGCTTAAGTAACAAACATTTCTTTTGGGAAAAGTATGAAATTAATGGACTAACCTGGCACTTTTTGTGCGGTCTTCAGTAAGGACCACCACAGAAAATTTCTACCCTTTTCTTACCTAAACATGACAAATGATGGCAAGTCAGTCCATCAATGACAACTTTAGTGTAAAACAACTTGTAATGGAGGTCTAAGTGGCACTAAACAGTTTTCCTCGCTATGTAACAGCTTCAGAAGCAGCTTCGGTACAAATTCACCTGCTAGTCCACGCAAGGAGAGATTTAAGATATTTTCGCTATTGCGCTTTTTGCAGCTTTTGCACTATTTATGATTGTGAATTGGAAGTTTTCGGATCACTGTACATTACATAATGGTACACAAAGCGATATTCTTATTCGGATTGGTCAATAATTTAGGATTTGTCAATAGTCAAATCACATTTTATGTGTGTTTGTGTGCGTGTGTGTAAACGGGCATACAAAAATTAAAATTTTCTGAATTTTCATCTTGATTTAAATGTTGAATTATTCAGTTTAAAATATCAAATGTACGGAATTACTTCAACTATGACACTGATGGTGACATTGTGTATTTCCGTGCTCCAGAATATTTTATGTCCACCCTCAGCGGTACATCTGAATCACAAATCTCAAATGTAAACACAATAAAGGCAATATGATAGATGTTCGGCCTTCAGGTGACTTTAAATCACAGTTGGTGTGAATCATATTTGGAAGCAGTGTCTTTAGAGATGGAAACTATTTGTTTTCTCTAAAACATTTAACATGGGTTCATGTAACATTGTGGCCTATAAATTTTCTGACATGCATCATGTAATGTTCGTTGTACTGTTTGCAGCTAAATTTTCACTGTTCCATTGTAGGATTCTCAAATGAAATGTGTATTCATGACTCTTCATTTTCAGAACAATGGAAATTGTCAACGTGGTATCATTAAAATGAAAGATTATGGACTGACCATAATCATTATCAAAGATTAAACTTGTTATCTCCATGTCACATCACCTTGTAAATGCGCGGATGTAAATTTTACCTTTTCTTTATATTTGGTTTCAACTTTTTACATGGTATGTACTAGCCTGACATCTGTCTCAAATAAGTCATTCTCCAGAAAGAGCTGCCGTTCTCTTGAGCCTCTTAAAATCCACCAGATGGAATTGCAGGCTTTACCCGGCTAGTAGCTCACCCTAGTGGCAACATAAGTCCCACATCCATATTTGGTTCGTAAGCTTCACTGTTGATGGAGTTACTGTTCTGAGTTGAAAGCAGTTTACTTTTCGGGTTGGATGGCTGTTTGGATAAGCTTTAGGTTGAAGATACTATGCGTGGATGCGTGGCTGAATTTATACATTGCGGTAGTGACTGGACTCCGTTTAATCTGTTATCACATGTACAGTTACATGCGTTTGGTGTCGCTTCATTGGACAAATTGATGGGACCTAAACTTGATCATATTGACATGATATAAGCCTTCCCGTAATCTTGTGTAAACCAAATATAAATTAGGTAAAAACAAAATACATTTTGATGGTAGGAATAATCTTGTTAACAGAACAAGTAGCTTTTTGGTCAAATTTGGTCAAAAATTGTTATGTTGTATATTCAACTGTTTAGCCAAGTCATTGGCCTCTTGTAAGGTATTATCTCTTAGCGTACATGTGTTTTTACACTTTATCTAAGTCCCTTTATTTCAAAGCAATTTACTCATTCTTTAAACAATCTTACTTTCTCTACATGTATATTTTTCTCAGGGATGCACTGACAGAACAGAAATAACTGCAGCTAATGGAAGCCAATTAAAACGGCTATCCAACGTGACGTAATAACATTTTGTTGCTGTCAAACAGGATTCGTTCATTTTTATTCTGGAACAGATTGAACTCGCTTTAATGACAGCCTGAAACAGCTAGATGCAGTATTGGGATGACCCCTGAGTTTATAGACCAATTATGATTAATTAGTCCCAATTAGACTGTCAAGTAATCTGACATAATCCAAACAAATGTTTGAGGATTGCTGCCCTTAGCTAGGATGGGGCTTCAGATTACCTAACAAGGTTATAATCCTTTAATCGATCCTCACATTTCAAGCAGAACAAAACATTTTTCATGAGAGAGAGAGACTGACAGACAGACAGACAGACAGACAGACAGGGTTAGTAAATAGAATTAGACAAGGGAAACGCAAAGGACTACCAGATAAACAGAACTAGGCTTGCAATTTCAGGGTTTTTGATATGATTTTACTACATGGTACAATACTATTTATCTGGACTAATGTTTTACTAAGTAGTCCATTTTGACTGTGACCATCTCGAAGATCTCGAGTAGAAGCTGTTACAAAGAAACGTTTGACTGTATGTTCAGTGTTAGCATGGTTTGAAGCAACTTGCTATAACAATAATAAAAAATATGAATTTTTCTTGGGCATTGACATTAATTCAGTTCAATTAACTTACAACTGGAAGCTACAAGCATTGCGGTTAACTACAATTCAGCTTGCCCCCGAGCAAAGTGACCTCCTACTTCCACTTAATCTTTCTATTGATAGGTTTAATGTCCCTTACAACAAAAATAAGGCAACACATTGCTGCTCATCATGGACTATTTGCATTTATGAGATGCAGATATTTAAGATTATGTGGTCACTTGCGGTCAACAGCTAACAGTGCAATATTATGCCACAAAATCTCCCTCCATTCTTTCTAGATATTCCTCTTCGCAAATATAAAGTCTAACATAAATCCATATCAGATAATAATTAATTGTTTCAAAAAAATAATTAAGTGTGAATCTTACAATCTTTTGTTATCTCAGCCTGGCTAACATGTTTGAATGAATAAAGAACATGTCCAGAGTGGTTGTGTTCAGCTACTGATAGATGTAATCTACAGAATTCTTGATTTGATATATGTATTTAAAAATATTTTTAATTTATAGTTTATGACTCTTCTTGAGATTTAAAATTGGTAGTAAACTGATTGAATTATTACATTAAAGGTACCCTGAGGCTGTAAAAACCATTGTACAAACAGCAGGAAACTTATTAGCATTGTGGCTAGCATTAATCCAGAATTACTTGGTTCCCATTTCCTACCTAATGGTTCCACTTGATAACCGTAATCCTTTAATCCTGGATGCTGGCTACTTAACCAGGGACCCCAATTACAAGTTAGATAAAAAGTAAAAATACAGAATGAGCCTAGGTCAGATATTAGGGAAACGAATACAACTTGATCACAGGAAGCAACAATGTCCATCCAGAATGGAAGATGTCATTAGTTTAGATATGTCTTCCTGTATTGAGGATAATAGACTAAATAGAACTCTGAGTCTGAAAATGTCTCCTTGCAGTGTGCCATGAACTTAGTTTACTAAAGAAGCATATATCTTATACTCATGTGACCGCATGTAATACTCCAAAAAGATTGATAAAAAAATGTTGTTGAAAACATTTCATGTGAGGATACTCTGCAAACTCAACCATGATGAATTTAACATGGGAAAGACAGGAAAGAAAATCAGTATAATAACATCCAATTTGCTCATTCTTACCCTTAAAGGGTTCTCTATTGTGAAGAAAAGGATCAAGATAATGCTTGACAAGTGGATGAACAGGGAGACATCAAGTCAGTGTTTTACTCTTTTCCCTCAATAATACCCAGTGCAACTCCCCTGGCATGAAGGTCATCAGATAAAAGCATCCTTAATCCAAATAAGGTCCCCCTATCATGCCTTAATTTCTATGATAATATATCCATTAGTTAAATTTGGAAATAAGCCACCACAAATGATTAATGAGCACTTGGAAAGAGACAGCATGGATTGTTGAAAGAGCTTATAAGCTCTCGAGCCAATTAAAGCACTATTGTGTATTTAAGGCACGTGAGTGGTTGGCTTCAGCGGAGATGGGGATGCCCTGTTTAGGAGCTGAGGCAAAATAATCTCGAAGCTGTGCTTTGCATTCTGCTTACAAGATCAGGAACAATATCCCAGGCTGCTATGTAAAAAACAAGGGATTCAGCCAAAGAGAACCAGCCGCATGTATAAATGGATGCATAGCATCCATGTAGACTATATTGATGTTAAGCAATTTACAAAGAATTCCCTGCTATGCTATTATTGTGCATAAAGGCACACATGAAATTCTATTGTTCCAAAAAGACCTGCGCATATTAAAACTTCTTACAAAATCCAATAGAAATAAATGGAAACCCCGAGCCAATTCCTGTACACCAAACATGCTGAACTATGAAGAATCTAAAGCTGACAGACAGTTACAGCTGAATGTTACTAAGGACGTGTTGCTGGTACTGGTTATGAAAATGGCTCTGTCTTTGGGGGACACTGTGCCTGCCTCCCCATCACATTTAAATGTAATAAACTTACATTTTCTAAATTGACTGTAACAGAAAACATAAACGCATTTAAGGCTCTGGTGTTACGTTCGCGTGTACGTCATGAAGAACTCCAACTAATATATTATATGAAATATTCCGACATTTATTTATATGAATAAATAAAGCAGCCATTCGGCTTAACATCAACTTCGAAGAACGCTGACACTTAAGAGGGCAGCACATACAACACTGGCAAATTGATGTAATTTCAAAACAGAAAATTCAATTACGACAAGTTCAAGAACTTGAAGGGAAAGCATAACATGACATTAGTATTACCAAATTTACTTTGCAACTCAGGTTTTTTTTCCAGTAAGGAAGTAAAGAAGAATTCAATACTTTAGAAGAATCTTTTGTTACTGGAACCTAATAGTGGGATGCACGATATGGTCGAAAGCAAATTGCATTTGCATGTTACCACTGTGTGACTAGGGTGCAATAATTTGCCAAAAGTCACATTCATTTAGTTGTTGCTTTTGTCAAATTCGTGCCATTTTTTGTAGCATCTGCCATCTCTAAGAGGCAAAAGCATTTGTTTGTGTAGGCATTTGTTCTAAAGACAGCTAAGTTCATATTTGTCAAACATCATATTTTCGGGACTACCAAGAGATATATATTCGCCCGAGCATGTCTGCAAACCTTTAGGGATCCAATGTGTACTGATGAATTTTAATGAACAACACATTTCGCCATAATAGATTCTTCTTCTCAAAGCACCCATTAGCTTATGTAGAATTATGTGTGCTTTATGAAAAATTTATCAGTCAAAGAGAACAGTACTTAGTGAATTTTTCTTACTTCTAAGTACCCTCCAAAGTAGGCGGCCATTAAGGCCATTACATCTCAATGTGTTTGAAATCATTTGATAAAGTACATTCATCAATACTGTTGTGTACTTAAGTTGTTATTTTTCAAATAAGGCTTGTTCAGGGAGTTCAAAAAGTACATTTCCAAACTTGTGTAACAAAAAGTGTAAAGCAAAATTCGCGACGCAGATTCACACCATCACTGCCATCGACTGAGGGGTGGTAAAACAATTAGCAGTGAACCCTACCAAGGGACCTTGCTCTTTACAGTGGGTATGGGAAATTGCTGTGTAAGGCTTTATGGACAGGCAAGAATGTCAGCTATGCATTTGATAGTTTTGTTTACCATGAAAGGTAACTAATATAGGGGTAGTGAAGCTTGGGCTCTGGGTGAGATATGTTTTAGAGGTTGGAAGATGTATGTGGCTGTCCTATAGGGAATAAATATTAGAGACTTGGAACTTTTGGGGCTTGATCTTAATCTGGACTTGAGTATACTGGACTTGGTCGTTACAGTATATTGAATTAAAATACGCATTGTTAATCTTTCGCACATATTATTCAGATCATATTATTATCCAGCATTGATCTACAGCAATAGATTATGAAAGATGATAATTGTCATAAAGCTTACAGTCATACAATGCTACGTTTGCAATTTATTGTTATGATTACAGGAGCAAATATTAAAGCTATAAAAGCAAACTGACGTATGTAGCACGATCACATTACATCGATATTAGCGGAGAAGTAAACAACAATTGTATGTTGATTATTGGTCAATGCGTTTCTTATCTTCGAAAGCAAAATTCTTTGCGTGAATTTTACAAGTCAACATCCTTTTGACAACAGGTGCACTTAGATAAGAAGATGTATTGTAGATTGCTTATGTTATTGAATGCTTAACATAAAATAAGTTATTTATCTTGACTGTCCAATTATGAAAGTAATTATATAATAAGCGTATCTGTAAATATAATCGTGAATAGCAGAACAGGGGTGTTGCTAATAGGAAACTATCATGTGAATTGAGCAATATATTGTAGACAGACATTCATGATCTTCTTCGTCCAGGTTGATGAATGTTCCTTTCAAAACTCTAAATGACTCTCAGAAAGACACCATTATACTTGAGATGAAATAAAAAGTCATTTTTGGCACATTAGTAAGCGTTTCACGTCACATAAATCTCATTTATATGTAGAAATGGATTTAAAAGGTGTCACAAAAGACTTTACTATACTTATATTTTCCAGACAGATATGTTAACTGGATACATTAGTTTTATTCTAGTCACCCTTTGTGGTCATTACGAACGAATACACATTATACAGACAGGTAAATCGCCAAATACAGTCTGGGATTCAACCGAACCAACAGAACAATAGACCCTACTCAAACGGAGCAAGTCATTATTCGTCAAACCTACATGACACAAGCAGTGGCCAGACTGGTGTAACTGATTTTGTTAAGTGAATGGACAATGGATCAATGTTCGTTAGTTCATCAGAGTTTAAAATTCAGCACATCTCTCAATTAATTTAACAGCTGGAGGCAACCAATCCATTGAATGAAAGAAACCACTTAACGCCCTTTGCTTGTGTGTTAACAATTTATTCGGGAGCTGGATCAGCTTACACAGATGAAATAACAAATTATGTATTATTAACCGAACAAATTACGAAACATAAATGAGATGTGATTAAATTACAGCGAACAGAAGATGCTTAAGTAACCGGCTAATCGATTCTACACCACTGATTAAGTGGTAACAATGCTGGCGTTGGTCCACTTCCCAAGCCATACAAACTCTACCGTTATCATAACAGACCAACCGCCAAGCAAACCTCACCTAACCAATAGCTTATAATTAATAAATCTCTTTATGTAACAGCCCTGTATTGGTAAATACATTTGTCTTAAACCTGTTAATACCGGCTTTGTTAAGACTGAGACCATCCGCAAAAAATTGCATCTTCGGAGCCCCATTGGCAAACTGAAAAATAAGCTCAGATCTAACAATGCTGACATGCTGACACCACTTATTTGCCACCTTCACTCCGGCTTTGATAGCTTGATTAAAGTCAATAACTCTCTTCTTTGTTGTGCCATGATCTCTAGGACGTTGTAACACAGTAGACCAGTAGAGTTTGGTTAGAGATCTACTTCTGATATTCTGTTAAATGTCAATGATACTACTCGTAGTGCCCAAATGTATGCTGGCGTATTCAGCTTCCCATCTTTAACATATGAAGTGAGATCTTTGAGACTCAACTTATTTTCCGCTAGCACTTTGGAAACAGCAGACCCGTGACATCCATTACCACAAATATCTGGTGTTTTGGAATCGCTTACGAATCGGATTGTTTAACTGCAACAATGGTTTACCGGCGATATTGAAGACTGGATCTATGATAACCTTTCTCGATGTGTTGGACGAGCTGCTGATGTTTTTGCTGCCATTTGTGCTGTTTGCTGTCTGCGGAGTGCAAGTTTCTACTAGAGCTCTGAACTGCGATGATGAATCCTGCATATGGGGTCTGCGAGCCTGATCTGTGAAAATTTTAATATTTCGTGAAAACATTGTGGCTGCCTTTACCCTAGCCTTGATGTTGATGTCAATATATCTAAGATATGTATCAGACCCCCAGTCTCCCATCAACTTAATGGCAGGAGCAGGGAGATCTGACTCAAAAGCCCATGTGGCTCCACCCCTGCACAAGCTGTGAGTGGAGAATTTTGAAGGGTCATACCCGATCTTTGAAACCCAAGATTTGAGGGCATTGTTGACCTGTTTATATGTGATAATTACTGGCAATTTATTGACATACAGAGAAAAGGCTGGCTGCATTCTAGTAGCTGGGTTGTGATATATCATGAACTTAAACCACGTAACTGGGCAAATGGGTGAATACGGTAATTGTACCAATGGAACATGCAATAACCGAACTGTAAAGTTTTTGTCCATTTCACATGGACCAGGATCATATCTTTGTCCATCCTAAAGTCCCCTCTTGAGAGTTGTTTGCGACTGTCATACAGACCATGACTTGAGGCTGTGTAATTAGAAGCCCGCAAGAGCATGAAAAATGCCACCAGCATGGCAGTAAACAAAGTGACCTTCTATGATTATTTATATCAATAATCTGCGCAATCTTTTTAAGAATTTCTGGTGTAACTGGCTCAGCCTGATGTATTTGGTGCTTTAACATGATCCTGGTGCCGACCAATGTCATGGACAATAATGGGGAGTTTGCTGGGGGGAAAGGAAGACCTGCTAATTCATGCAGCTTCCTGACTCCCCAACATAGTTTGCAATAGACTCTGAAGATTTTAGCGAGAAGGAAAGATAAGTGACATATCTGCAGGCTTGCCATTCTCCACAAGGAAAAGGTTTAATCCCGAAAAGTTCACAAAATTTTTAATACCTCCTGGTGTAGGTCTTGTAGTTGGCAAATGTGCTGGCTTGTCTGCTTGAGCGTATCAGGTTGAAAACGGCATCATCTAATATGTCAATAACGTGCAAATCTGTAAATAGAACCATCACCATACATGAGTGAAACAAAACAATTCTTCTGTGACGTTCATCTCCACAAACCCTAGCCCAGCAGTTTCCTGCTCGAAGGCCTTTCTGGATTCATTTGAGGAATACCAACGAGATAAATGATGTGGAGCTGGTGCATTTTGAACCGGATTAACTTCTGTTTGCGGTTGATATCTCATAATATCCTCCCATTCACCCATCTGATGAACTTCTAACATATCTTGGTCATAATGATAATGAGGTGCAATGACATAATTCAGACTAAACTCTGAAGCATATAGATTTTTAAGTGATTCAAACTCCCCTAAAACGAAACTAGACCCGGTTGTAGCTGTAAATTCTGGCATAACCAAGCCTGCATGGTCTCCGGAACCTTCTGGCTGACCTAAACATCATTGCTTGCAGGGGCAGTCATTGGAGATCTTAGGATAGAATTTCTTTTGCCCTTTGCTTCTGAGACAAGCAGCACAATTATGCTCGACCATTTTCTCCTCCCTGTTACGACCAATTCTGGCTATGTGAGGAGCACTCTGACTACATCCTTCTTCGGAATTGTAGTTTCGACAAAACCACGTGTGTGTCTTCTTTTTGATGTTTTTAGCTACCTTCACCTCATCTGGGGGAATAACCTCACTAATGAGGGGTTTGTCAATCATCATACTTTCATATTCCGCAAAGCTAGACTGTCAAGTTAATTCTTCTTCCTCAATCCCATTCAGAATGGCCACATAAAATCTGTGCACTTATCACCACTGTGCCCAGTAGCAAACTCTTTCGAGCAATCTTTCCTGCCCCTCTTTCTCTACCAGATCATGACACAAGCGAATTGTTTTTAGTTTGCCTACCACCAAATGTTGATAACTTAACTGTATAAATGAGAGTGGCTCTTCAAGGAAACTGAATCTAAGATTTTCTTGGGGGTACTTGAGCACCTGCTTTACATTGTGTGTTGCTCTCGCTGTAATACCCGATTTCAGCTTCCTTTTATCACCTCTTCTGGATGAACCAGATTCACCTGAATCATTGGACTCACCTGATCTTTCCCTTGAGGCTGATCTCTTTCATCTGGGTGACTGTCTTCTCGTCGATCTGCTCTACCACCATCATTGTCTGCTCTGGAGGCACTTCGGCTGTGAGAGTCATCTTCCCGATAACGGGCTCTGTTAGAGTCTCCATCTTGGCATGAGGCCCCGGCGGAGGAGGCGGCGGTCCCATTACTTGTTGTGGCCCAAGGACAATTTTATGCAACATACCAACTCCTGTTTCTTCACTGTATGAGATTTGATTGTCATAAGCCAACCTGCGAGCTCTACTGAGTCTCTCTCTGTACTGACGATCATTCCTACTGTTTCGGCCTTCATGCTTGTAACTAGCCATGTATCTATCCCTTCAGGGTGTGGTCTGCTCATGCCGATACTCATCTTGAACCTGTTCATCCCTGAGATGTCCCTTTTGGGATCTATCAGCTTGTCCCGCCGTCTGTCGGTCGTGACTATTGTCATGATGATTACAAGAGTGGCTGTGGTAGTTCCGATTCTTCCAAACTTGGAAGGAGTCTACTTGTTCTTGCTGATTCACCTATGGAGATGGGAGACCTATCTGGCAGATTTGGACTGACAGCCAGTCTGGCCTGCTGTCTTGCCCTAAGCTCAATTTGGAACACGTCTTCTTGTTCATCAATTTCTCTTTTATAGAACTCTTTCGTGTCCTCTTTGAGCTCCCTGATCTTTTTATGCTGGTTTTCCATCACCTGTTGACGGGAGTCCTCTTCTATCTCTTCCACTTCTTGAGCCTCCAATTGCCTTTGTCTTGCAAGCTCCAGGTTTCTGAGTCACCTCTCTCTCATGCACTGCCTGTGCTCATCCGCATGTTTGTTCATATCCTCCACAATCAACTTCTCTTCTGGTGTTAGCTCCTGGTCTGCGGGAATATTAAGAGCATCACATATTGATTGGTCAGACAAGCTTGAAGCTTCATTATGTGTGTAAGGCATAATTGGTGGCATTCCATCCCCGTCTCAAACCAGGGGAGGCAGAGAGAGATCTGGGGGAATGCCACTCTCCCCAGCATTTTGCACCCACGTAACTTTACTTACTGTAGAATTAGCTTTAACCACACGAGGCTTATTGCCCGCAGGCAGCCCTGACAGCTTGGTCTGCCCTGAGGCATTGCCAGTTTTCCAAAATTGATTCATCAACTTCTGGGCCAACAGCAGTTGCACCCTTCCCTTCTGGTGGCTAAGAGCCAGAAACCTTTCGGTTCTTCACTGGATTCTTAACTTTTGGGGTTTTAATTGAGCCGGTGTTAGCGTGCTCAATTTTCTTTGGTGAGGGTGTAATGATATTTGAGTCTAAATTGTCCTTACCCTTGGAGCCAAACTCCTTATAATTACCCGGCTGGTCAATCTTCCGCCTATCTCTATCTTGCGACATTAAAAAGGCTACCAACCACTGTACCACCGTATAATGGCAGTGTGGTGTATGGCGTTCTCTCATTGGCTGACATGCCGGGCAGGGGCCCCCTCCATGTCATGCAAACTGCCAAAGTTCATCATGTTCAAGTGTGTTATCTTGTAATGATTGCAATTGGCCAAGACACTACTGCACAATTCTCCAAGTGCATCCACATGAGTTTAATGCAACACTTTGTCGTTGCCCACATAACGCCAATATTTTAACGGGAGTTTGCGAATAAAGGAAGGAGAATCAGATGCCTTCTCTCACCGTACAAAAGGTTTCCGCATTAAACCCATGTAGCTTAGAGAATAGACATCCACTTGTACGACAACAGATAGAGGATGCTTGTAAAGAAATGACATCTGATAGACATGAACGTAATCGAAGTCATATCTTATTACTGTAACATCATGACCAAATTACAGTTGTCCATAAATAAATGCAAATGAAAATTTGATTACCAATATGCTTGCTTGTTAGTCTGGAATATAGCATCACTAATAACAATAAGAACCAGAGTGTAGTCTCATCAAGCAAATGCCACACGCTGTACAAAAAACGAGAGACCGTAATATCCGTCGAATAAGTCTAAATATAACGAAAAGAAATTGATGTGGATTTTCTGAAAAAAAACACCTTTCATATTAAACCTTTAGACTTTTGACATTATGTTCTAATTATATCTCAGCTACATGGATGTAGTTGACACGAGTGGAACATGTCTAATGCACACTGGATGGTACTTGATACAATTCAAATTTTCTAATTTTACGCTGGAAGTGTACAGGAAATGACATGTTGTGTGTAAAGAAATTTCTTCTTTCCTCATTTTCCAAAGGCTGTAATCGTTACATTATAGCTTTACTTCGTAATGAGCCCATAGTATTTGGATGTAGCATTTTGAATTTAAATTTGTAACTGCACCCGTTTCGTGGGGAGTAATTTGATAATTGCTTTATACAAGAGGGAAATCGACATTTCAGCAGTCTGGCAAAGCACTAATCTATTGTTTACAATTTTAATAAGATAGTTGTTTGTGTTTCTAATTTTTCAAATACACAATTTCATATCAGATTCTACTGACTGTCATTTTAAATTCTTGCCTAAACGAAGTGATTTAACATTGACCATTACAGTCAATGCTTAGAAAATATCAAAACATTCAAAGATTAAACATTCAACAGTTGTCATTTGTGTAAACTGTTCATTTCATCCGATCATCCGACCATTTCAATTCCCCTTTATGATTCCACCCAGGATTCATTATGGTATCACTGTGGACAATCGTAATAGGAAAGCTTACGAACCATTAAAGGCCAGTTTTAAACGTGATGTAAATTAACATATGCCACCATATCAACATATCTTTGTACAGTTGTTGGAGTAAAGTGTCCGACCAAACAAGTTATCTTTTTAAATTAAATCCTTTATCTTTGGATATTTATTCAAAATACATGAAAGAAATTAAAAATACCAAGTATCGATCAGATTAGATTTCAAGCTTATATATTTGAATTTTTAAAAATTTATTATGCCTTTGACATTAATCTTTGACTTTATTTTTGCCACCAGTCTGCATGATACCTGTACATGTCACGGTTGGTATCAACTTGATGACAGAATCGAAAGAATTTGAAACGATGACGAGCCATTTCCTTCCAAATGTTTCAAACTTTGCCGTGTGTTTTGTCCGGTAATAGGCAAAGGATCAGAGTGAAATCTGATTGAAAGGTCTCGAAATGGTCATTCATCATGACTTAATCACCCAGAAGCACCATTCACATGGCGCTTGCGTTCTCAGGAAAAGAACATTATGAAGCCACTCTCGTAATTTCTACTAACGAAGGGTAGAACTGATACGGTGTTTAAAAATCAATGCGTACTCTTTGCATTGGAAATTTTTGGATGTTTTATAAAATAAATATCGCCAGAAAATGCAAAGCACACTCCTGTGGGAATAAGATTGTTTGACTGGATGTTCTTGGGCATTAACCTTTCATTGTGCAGTCTTTCGGTGCCACTTTTCGCTTTGCAATGATTTTCTGTTGCTGTTCAAGACAAGATTAAGGATGCCTTTCACAAATATTGAATGTCTTCCTATGAGGGCAATCATCTCTTTCACTTTCATGCCATAAACTACTTTACTTTATTGGATAATTTACGAGAATGTTACATTATGGATTTACTTACATGAAAAACCCCTCAAGCAAATAAATAAGATGACAAGAAAATTATTTTTCTTTATTAATGGGAGTAATAAGAATATAGTTTACATTAGCCTTTTTGTGGGGCAGTGATTTACCCAGGCTGACACAGATTAGTTCCCAACAATTGCAACAAAGCATTGCGTTTTGCAATAGAAGTTTAATGTAATACCTTGTTATTTACAGTGTAACTTCGACCACCTAGTCAAACCTTTGCGTTATTATTACACCTACGTCTATCGTACTTACACCTAAAAAGTGGCAATTAATAGAGGAAAGTTTGTTATGCCTATGTAACACTGGTTCATTTACGCCGATTATCGATGATAGTTTTGGACATTTTACACATAAATCCCTCCGACGATAACCGTGAAATCGCATGATGTAACCACCGCCTAATTGAATCACAAACTAAAGGCAAACAACAAAAAAACAAACAAAAGCCATAACGACTACGTATCTTACAGCCAATATTTCTCTCCTTTTTTCAAAGTTTCCTAGCAATAGAAGAAGCATTTATCACTCTCGTTTACCCATTTGTGGTAGCACTGTCAGTCTGTGTCACTGCAACAGCCCAAGTTAACGGAAGATATATTTTATATTACGGTTGGAAACAATCACTGTAAATTGTTCACTATATTGCCGGACAATATCCTTTCGAGGGTGATAATATCCAGGCGACTGCTAATCCCGGACACTTTATGTCCCCACTACCACGGTAGCTTACACTTTACAACAGCAAATTGCTTTATATTCACCAATCAGTCGACAATTAAGGTTGTAGATCAGGATCACAAGAGTCTTTATTGTCCACCAGCAATCTGAAGTTACCAGTTCAATGATAGTCGGCGTTTTCATTATTTCCTTCACTGAGGTGCATTTAACGTCGTATTCTGCGAATCGAGCTTCAACAGTTCATCATGTTATTCTCCTCCGCCTAGGAGTCCATTGTATGCCGAACTGCAGTTCATTAAATGTGAACATACGATGGAAATTTAATGACTAAATGTAATTTCCTTCGTAAAGCTAAGTATGACTTATTGTTTGCTAGTCCTAGGAAAAGTTTCTAAAGTAAAACATTGAGGGAACTTACATTATTTCAAAATACGACAACTTTAGTTCTTTCTGCCAGGCTAAATGAAAGACCTTTTTAACGCAATATCCTTGAAGCCCACTGCTAACTTTGAAGTCTAAACAACTTCAGGACTTAAATTATTGATAAAACAATTCACTTTCCATGACAATGAAAATAATTTTGATTTGTCAACAAAAGAACAGGTCATCACACATTACATATATGGTTACCTGCGTTGGAGCATTTCGTATCCAGTTACCATAAATTAATTGGTTTTGTTCTACAGTTGCATGATTTACGGCCATTTCTGATTTATTTGAAGTTTTCTCTTTCGCCCAACATTCGTTTTTGTCGTTTTTCACTTTGCACCGAGACCACAAGAACAAACGTAAATTTACGTAAAACTGAAGAGTAATTTGAAAAAGAGAAAGACAAGACATAAAATATACATAGAATTCCTTGACAGTGGTATCTCCAAAGCGACTGTAATTCTCAGGGAATCTTTAGATCCATCATTCTAAGTGTAAATGTTGGCTGTAGGAGAAGAATAACAAAACTCAAAACGCAACTGATACAGTTAAACAACAACTTCGCTCACAACTAGATGTCCACAGCACATCAAATGAAAGTTGACATATACCAAGATGATATGTTAGCCATAAAAGTCAATCCCGACGGCGACTTGTCTCCATAAAATTACAGAAATAAAGAGCGTGTTTACAATTCTATCATAATTTGCAATTTAACAAATGGCAAATGCTGCATCTGATGACAGAATTCCTGTTGAACCTTCCGACATAAATGTCTTTGCATAATTCATAAAAGGTGTAGGCGTATTAACATCTAACTTATTTAAGATAATTCAGTTTCATGATATGTGGAGAAAAATTGCGGGTAGGATAACCTCCACTCGACTTGTTACACTTTCATAAAAGAAAGTATCAGTCAGGTTGAATACCAGAACAGTTGCTTTGTGGTCATTCCACATTAGTCTTACTGCCCTTCTACATTTCGCCTTCTTTATGTCTCAATTATGTACCAAAGCTCGGAGGCACATAATCTATCTTTCAAGTGTTTGTTTTTGCGAGTAGGGCATTATTTATTAGTGCCCAGCAGATCAGCAGGCGGGTGTATTGGTTACGAGAAGTAGGTCCATGTAGAATTTCGCTCATGTGGCATAAGTGGAAAATACTGGTCATGTGACAACTCTTTTACGGGAAAACTTTAACAAAAGAACAAAATGAGTTTGAATGAAAAACACAAGTTGCCGTGGCCAAATTGTTACATAGTAACAAGGTGTAAGATCTGCAATCCAATTTGTCAAATGTAAATGACGTCGCTTCCAACTAAACAGAACAGGCGTGAAGATTCGAAATAGAGCTGTTATCCGGTACTCGTACTCGTTTTTTCCGATATTTTTTCACATAACCGGTTGTTGGAATGTAAAATTCGATTATTTGGTTTCAATTTTTATTTGTCACAAGCTAAATTCAGAACAAATCACACCTGTTGTCTGGTACTCATACTCATTTCTGCTGCTACTTTTCGACGTAACTGGCTGTCATATTGTCAAAATTTTATTATTTAGTTTCAATTATTACAAAATTTGGTAGAAATACACACCTAGTTTAAAACAAAGTTAAGCACAAACTTTAAATGGAAATTGTTTCATACTACAACTTATAGTTAGCATTAAGAAAGAATAAATATCATCTCAACATTAAAATCCGAATAAAACCTACTATCGTTTGAATGAAATAAACGAACAACCGGTTCACAGCTCTGATTCGAAATCACAGTCCCGTTAATCTGGTTTCTCGAAGGATTCGACAAACGACAATGTTACCAACGCCGCCACTGACGACACATTTACGCCAAAAAGGCAAATGAGACAAAACACAGATGCCCGTTTGAAACCAGTCTTGTTACGAAATGCTCTACTTCCATGGAGAATAACGCTAACATTCTGTCTTACTTTACTTCATTAATTGACATTAAAGTCATTTTCCTTTCAGAATTATGTGGCAATCTCAATACCAACATCTGCTTGGGGTACATTACTACATAACATCACTCTACAGGTTTCCTCCTCGCGAACTGGTTTATTGCCGCAGTCACTGGCCGCTTCCGATCTGTTCTCCTAAATTATTGACTCTTTGATTGTGTTCGACACGGCAATAATTATAGGACAGATAGGTACTTAGATATCAAAACCATAAATCATGCATGCAGGTTGTTCACTTTAAGACCATTTCTGTAAAGGCCAGTCTAAAATTATTGAACATCATTGCTGGTTCAAGTTATAACGTTTTCAGTAAATCTTTTTGAGAGAAAATGTATCACATTCCTCTATGCTTTTAGTGGTAGCCTGGAGGGCAATGGTGATTACAGTCTGAGGCAGGCTTTAACTTTATTAAACCGAACCCAAGCCTGTTTCAAAGCAATAGTTTCGTGAAATTAAATGAAACACAACCAATATAAAGTGAAAACCCAAAGCAAATATTTCTTACGTATTACCGAGTACCGTATGTAACGTTGCATGTAATACCATAGGCACATAACTAAAGTTTACGTGCCTGTGGTAATACATACGGTGTTTTCCATGCTATCACAGTAAAGAAAACTTGGAATAGTTATATATGCTGAGATCTTAAGCTAAACTACTGCCTTCTTCATAAACATCACAGGATACGAACAAGATTTCCAGTAAACAGACGTGTTCTTCCTTGTGGTGTAAGAAGGTTAGATTCCAACTAAAGTCCTCGCTGACGGACTTCTTGTAATCTTTGCTATTCACAAACAGTAAAGGAGGAACCGTGGCTTTCTAGACTCGATCTCTTCCCCTTTTCTGCATGCTACGGCTATCATTAAGTTTGATTTGATCTGACGATCTCATTTGCTGCCATTCACAAATGTGCGTGCTTAATTTTGCTTTGCTTAATTTTAACATTGCTTATGTAAGCAAGCTAAAATATTTTCTTGCTTAATTTCAACCTCTGGATTCACAAACAACAAATTAAGCAAGTAAGAAATGTTATGTAACACATCTCCCTATTGGTCAATACTGGTCAGAAACTTAATTTGGAGTGTGAAATTAAGAACATGTGTGTAAGCAAGACGAAAATCTTAAGAAAGCCTTGTACCTTGCTTAAACTATTTCTTTGCTAAATGCTACATGAATTACAAAATATTCTGTAATTAAGCATAAATGGAGAAATTTTGAGTTAAATTGGATTTGTGAATTGTAGCAATTGTTTGAAAAGTTAGGAACAGCAGTTGTCAATTTCATGAAAATTAATCAAAAATAAAAAAAATATACAGCAAAGTGATTTTTCCGATTGCAGATCTCCTCCATTGAAACGTAATCCACAAACAATCAAAGTCTGGCCTGGTATCATATTTACAAATGAAAAGGAGAAAGAATAGCATTGGCGGATCCAAGGGAGGAGCCAGAGGCGCCCCTCCCCCGTACAGCCCAAAATTTCTTCATTTTCATGCTGTTTTCGGCGATTTTTAAGCAAAAAATGGGTAAAAATTGGGGCGCCCAAAGGTTGGCGCCCCCCCCCAACGAGAAATCCTGGATCCGCCAGTGAATAGTTATGGTTATGGCTATTGAATTTATACAGCCCTCCGAAAATCTCGCATCATACTACAAGTGCTTTACAATTAGGCCGTTTTCATAAACTTAATGCCCGTCCGTTAACCCAACAACAGAATAACTGTACCCTTTAAGTGTAGCGTTATGCACTATGTTGGTTTACAGAACGCTGGTCTGGTAGAGTTAGATAATAAATCAACATAACGCTACTCTCCGTATTCATTTTGTTACACTATGGATGTGCATTAATTTTATGAAAACAAGCTGCTGGTATAACGCTACTCTTAACACTTGTTGTTTTGTTAAAGGATGGGCGTTAAGTTTATGAAAACGAACTGATCGTTTCAGTGCTGTGTTGTCATTCGTGAAGTCTCAACTTCAGAAGGGAAAATGAAACTAGAGTTGTTACGTCAAAAGTAACGTCGTGTGTCTGTCGAATGATGTCACAATGTTACCAAAGTAACGTCATGATAACAGAACTATTTCTTGGTACTACTTCTTGGCATAGGAAAGTGGAATGTGGGATGAACCTCGTTTTCGGATTCTGTGTTTTTTAGGCTGAAGACCACATACTCTGTCATTTGACAGACAATTAGATTTTTAGACTGTTACTAACCTGCTGTAGTTGCTCGGATAGTTATCTGACGTTAATGTCACGGATTCCTGGGAACTCCACTCAAGGAGCGTGCAATCAGAAACACTGTCTGTAAAGGATGAGAATATTTGTCACGTGAAAAACGCTCTGTGCACAAGGGCGGATCCAGGATTTCCCGTAAAGGAGGCACGCAACCCGTAGGAAGTGTGTCACTCTATATTGAGCGAAAACAGCATGAAAATGAAGAAAATTCTTGTCAAAGGCGGGGGAGGGGCACCACCCACGCCCCCTAGGTCCGCCAATGGTGTATCCTGGGTCTTGTTTGCCTATTATTTGAGTTTGCAGTCCTCAAAACTCATCAAGAATCATGGCCAAGCTTGTGAGCTATGTTTGATTCTTGGACCAGTTTTTCTTTTGGTCGAACTAAGCAATTCAAGAGTATGATAAAGTGACTTGAAATTAATTGAGATTAAAAACTTAATTATTTGATAGAGTCAGCTACCAATGCACTGAATAAGATGGTAAGCTCATGAATATTATGCAAGCCCACCCTGATTGTACGGTGAGAAGTAAATACCCTGATTGAATGATTAACTGTTTGGTCTCAAAATATATGTCCCAAAATGCGTAAGTAGTAGTTGGAATGCATTTCATGATCGAAAAGTGTAGAATCTGATTCAGTTCCTGAAATTCGGAACTAAAGAGGGAACAAAGGAATTCTATGCTGTGCTTTTGATGCGCTACAAAACTAATAGCAATTTCAGGAGCTGTATATGTACATCCTCTACTGTGACTGGTATACCTGATATTGGCTGCAGGCTCACGGATATTAAAGCGCCAAAGGTCTGGTTGATTTCGGCCAATTTCTCTATCAAAGTGTCGGTGAAGTAATGGTGGCACCATCTGATGAAGACGTGATGTTCCGTGGAATGGAACACCTCCCTCCGGTCCGTCTGGTTCATAGTGTCACATCTCTCCGCAAAAGTCGCATTCTTGTCAACACTCAAACCTACAAAGAAAAAGTGATTCATGTAGATTTTTTTTCAAATTGGGTGGACTGTTGTTCCAGGGGCCGATCCTATGTA
This sequence comes from Haplosyllis anthogorgicola, assembly GCA_038406195.1. Classification (NCBI taxonomy): domain Eukaryota; kingdom Metazoa; phylum Annelida; class Polychaeta; order Phyllodocida; family Syllidae; genus Haplosyllis; species Haplosyllis anthogorgicola. The sequence continues at coordinate 4,652 of JBCAUI010514035.1, read as the reverse complement.
GCCATTGGCACCCTTCGTTTCGGACTTTGCATGCCCATCGGTTTCAAAGCCAGGATGGGTCTCCCACTTGCGTGCTTATTCTTTATGCACCATAATCTTCAGAGTCCAACCTGATTGTATGTTCAAGTCGGATTCAAGGGGGCGCCGCCGTAGTCCTTATAGATGGCGTGTATATCACATACACAGCCTTAGAGAGCCCACCATTATTCAGCTTGCACAACAGGCTGTTAACACCCGGGCATCAGTCTGGTCCAGCCGATTTGACTGGTGAAACAAACCATCTTGGGGTCATTTCCGGATCAAGTGATTGCCCTTTTCCGGACCCTACTTTGGGTGCCCAGTCTAGCGCCCCCTCCAATGGTCTAAAATTATTTCATTTCATAAGGTTTTGGAGGAAAATATTAAAAGGCGCCCCCTCCAACCACCTGAAGGCGCCGGGCGCTCCCTCTAAAGAGAAATCCTGTATTCGCCCCTGTGAAGGTAACTTTGCAAATAGTGATGAAAACAAAATAGAAATTAAAACATCGCAGTGTTATAAAAACAAAAAATCGACCTTTAAATGATCTTGCAAGCAAAAAGATTACAGATGATACTGAAAGACAACAACCAAGTGCTGACTTTTTATTGTTTGGACTTGAAGTTGACTCGATGACCTTGATGTACCTACCAGCACGAACGGTAATAATACCACAGTTTACATTTACCATTCATAATTCGTATCCCGGATTCACACTCCAGTTGAGGATTTCTCAGGTCATTTGAAAAAGCTTCCAATTCGTCCACCTCTATCTGGACGAGATGGGTCTTGCTCTCCCTACTCGGTATAATCCTCCAACAGTGATAGATAGTCTGTCCAGTCGGCCCGTACTTTAGTACAGCCCTCTCATCCTGATCCCCGGGTCTTCAAGCAAATAATGTAACACCATACAGATCATTAAATGCCGACCAGTTCTATTTCAATAGAGTTTCAATAACTCAGCATGAAGTTCAATTGAAATTCAATTATTGCAGGACGTTAAAAATTTACAGTAGTTTAATGATCTGATTTTTTAACAGAGAATCTCGGTAGCTAAGAATACCTTATCCAGGAGCTGCGTTCATTTGCGAGCTTCCAAAGGCAGTGAATTCAAGCAAAATGCAGGTATTTAAATCCTTAGCTCCTTCAGTTTTGGTTTGTAAAATCGCGCTGGAAATTGTCATTAAGTGACATATCTTAAAAGACCAGACTGTTTTTCATTTATTGGATTACGTTTTCAGCCCCTGAAATTCCTATCATTTTGGAAACGGAGAAAACAAAGGGGAGAACAAAAGAATTTCACACTGTGCTTTTAATGCGCCATTGCTCCAAAATGATAGGAATTTCACCCTCTGCAGCCGCTGTCAAATATCAGCAATTTTGAAAATAAAACAATTAGAGGGTTTGCCCAAGGCTAATTTGCTGACTGTGACGGCGAAAAATTTCCAACAACAAAAAGTAACACAATTTATCAAGTTAAAATGTCCAACATTGAGCACTTCAGTAAAATAAACATTCTACAGATCCCCAGGACCCACGCTATGCTGATTTAAAATGGCTTTACCTCCCTGATCTACAGTCGGCATAATAAATGTGTTGGATTTCTCATAGTAAGCTAATGGACAAAAGTTCATCGGTAAAAAAATTGATGGGGGCAGCACCTGACGGGCCTTAAATCCACTGTGCATTTGTATTCTGATGTGACATGACAATTCTGTGTCTTCTAATAAAAAATGTAAATATTTGGGGCAAAGTAATTTCAATGAAATGTTTTCAATTCAACAAAACGAGTTTGAGCTGGAAGGTACTTTAAAATGGAAAGTGACCGAGTAAGAGAACCAGAGGCGACATCTCTTCTCCATGGCAGACAACACTCCAATAACGGAAATAAAAGTGTATTGTGTTTACCTGGCTATCACTTTTTTCTCTGAATCATTAATAAATACAGTGTCCACAATCTTGCACTCGTCTTGAATTGCTGAAAATAATTAAAAGTTGCATCTTAAATATGTTTGACCTTAAAAATATTATTTCAATTTATGACACGTCGTTTGAAGGCATTCCTGTTGTAATGTATTTATCTGTAACTCCTCTCTGTGTCATTATCTTGTGAAGCACCTTTAACAAATAAGTCTCATTCGAGGTTTTTTCGTCAGATCTGACGGATCTGTAAGATTTGATAAATTTTGTAATTGATAGGAGGCCCTGTGTTGTTTCTAATTGCAATTAAATTACATATCATAACTATTATTTAAAATAAACAATATTTGGTGTATTTGGTTAAATTTGCATTAAAATTAGCAAAATAACCAGACCTACCAAATCTGACAGATCTGGCAAAGAACGAATTAGGAAAAGCCTCGATTATCAAAGGACCCGGATACGCTTTTCTCGTGCGGTAGGAGTGCTTTTAATTAAGATATTTAATCTAGGTTTTTCAAAATTAATTTTTGTTTATCTTACAAGGCTAATTAGCCTAATTTGCCTAATTAGACATGAAATTTAGGTTAATTAGGCTAATTAGGCAAGACAATTTAGGTAAATTAGGCTAGTTAGGTTAAATAACCTAATTAGACAAGCAAAAATTAATTTGGAAAAACCTCCAATATTTACCCCAATTGCAATAAGCAGTCGCAATTCCTAAAAGAAACAACAATGAAGAGTACGTTCTGTCCATGTTGAGCAGTGTTCTTCCTAATCTGTCAAATATACAAATCATTAAAGGGTTAGTGCGAGTCTAATATACTGACTGTTGTGTTGTTTGCATTGCGATCCTCTGTTAAAGTAATGGAGTTGTCACATCCAGTCACATCTGTCCAGGTTCGGCAAAACTCGGTGTAGACCAGCGAGCGGACATCTTTCAACGGAAGAAGGTCTAGTCCCGTCCACCATGTATTCATTTCAGGCAGGAGAACTCACCCAACCTAGGTGTTAACCATCGCCTTGATGTGACGAGGCATATCACGGCTAAACATTAGTTGATATTTTCCTTTGAGTAATGTAGATCGTGGAACCCAAAAAGGGGCTGCTCGGTTGGGGATTTAAACAGCCTCACGTAAGGTTATTTTAGTTTGTTAGATTTTTTTGTTGTTTTTTGGGGGGAGAGGTTGGGGGGGGTTTTGAGCGGGATTGGGTTTTTTTGAAAAACGGTATCGATTTTTCTGTCTCATTTGCCTAATTTGCCACGGCAGGTGAAATGAATAAAAGAAGCCTAATTTGCCACGGCAGGTGAAATGAATAAAAGAAGCACGAATATGTGCCTGCAGTAAAAACTAGTCATTGTTTCATGCTGAACGTTCGAGGGTACGGTGTAAATGGATTATGGTGATGTATTGAACGGAGATGAAATGTTGAACATAGAATGAGTACAACAGATATGCAGTTTATACATCTATGTTTATTAGCCCGAAAGTTACATGTGTGTTAACTCAGTGGCAGTGCAATTTGAACTCAATCTCAACTCATTCTCTTACTCAAATCCCTGATACATGTATATATATATATTTGTTGTCCTGTAAAATGTGCTACATAGATTGCAATGATGCTTACAATTGTGGTGGACCATGTGTGCAAATGTCAATGCATGCATGCATGTATAGTACGCATGGATAATTTTTAACATTTTAAGGTCTTTTACAGTCATTAATACAATTGAAATGTTACACAAGCATTTCCGAAATGTTTGTATGTCAGGAAATGTTTAATAAATGCAACAAATGTAAATGCATGGTTTTCTGTTTTCTTAAATGTTAGCGAAACATTAATGAAACATTACAAAGGTGGTACGCTCTTATCCAATTTTTAAATGCATTATAACGCATTAGATTCATGACAGTGTGTGGCAAATTCAAAATTAGAAAACAGTCAATGATGATATGATTTGGCCATGGTCACTGACTACATGCTGTGATTGCATTGGGCAATGACACTCCCATGCCCATGTTGATTGACCATCACACTTGAGTTCAACATGTGTTTGTGTTTGTTTACATCTCATAGAATTGCTGCAGATGTCAGCTCTAGCTAATCTCCGGTCTACTGAATTGGAGATATTCTACTGGTTTGATGTGGTAATCTCATTACCACACCTCAAATCTCTAATTCTTAGCTCAGATTTATGTATTTGTCCTCGAATTTATGAACTACTTGTCTTACTACTGATTTCGCTGTTTTACCACTTTGCAAGCGTGACGCAACGATTGAAGTACAAAGATACTGTGGGATTGCTACACCTGAAATCTCAAATTCTTAACTCCGTATTTGTTATAAATTTTGAAAAAACTAGAACATAGCTTACCGTGAATTTTTACAAGATGATTAATTACATTTCCCTGATATGTCAAAAGACCTGTCAGGGAAATCCAACAGAAGCGGTGATGATATGTTTGTGTCTGCTCTGCCGCTGTGCAAGCATGATCAGGGTGTAGGATGTTGATCTCATAATGATGCAAGAGCCTTATGCAAACTCATAATGTCACCAATTTGTATCAACATGTAGAAAAGTAAAGTAATAATTGCTGAAAATAAGGATGAAAAGACCGTTACAAAACACGAAATATATTTCGCACTAGAAGATGCCGCCCTCTATGCATGCTCCATAGGCCATCAATGGGGATTCTCGATTTGCGACAGATAT
>JBCAUI010514024.1:0-12333 GCA_038406195.1 Haplosyllis anthogorgicola | reverse complement strand
AATAAATGTATAGAGTACAAAAATAAAACTAAACAACTGTGGCAAACAATAAATGGGCTAATAGGAAAGAATAGGGACAAGGCCAGTGTAATCGAGAATACATCAGTCGAAGGCTTATAATACCACTGACCAGAAGCCATCAAAAATAAATTTGCAAGCTATTTTGCAATGGTGGGCTCAAATCTTGCCAGGTCTATCCCTAAACCAAATACACCAATAAAGAATTACCTGAATAAAATGCCAACAAATCATCAGAATCTATACCTGACCCCCTGCACACCGTACAAAATTAAATTTTTTTTAACAAATTAGCAAATAAAACTAGTAGTGGACACGATCAGATTAGTAATGTCATATTGAAAGAAATGGGACCCACACTACTAATCCCACTAATGCATATATTTAACAAATCTATGAAATAGGGAATATTCCCTAGTCTAATGAAATTAGCAGAAATTAAGTAATTATAGATGGATATCACTCCTAATAACCATCTAAAAAATACTGGAAAAACTTGTCTATAACAGAGTTAGCAAATTCATAGAAAGCAATATGTTGCTGTATATAAGTCAATATGGATTCAGAAAATCCTGATCCTGCCAAGATGCGATAGTGGAATTAGTAAGTGATATTCTAAAAGAACATGAACTAAAACAACATACCATAGTGGTATTTTTAGACCTATCCAAAGCTTTCGATACTCTAGAACACAACATTTTACTGGACAAACTCAAGAACTACAGAGTTCATGGGGTTGCAAGTGATTGGTTTTCTAGTTATTTAAAAGATCAAACAATAAGAGTAAAATGCAACACACTAGTTCATCAATACCCACTACTTCGAATAACTATCTAATTGAATATGGCACAGCACAGGGTAGCAACTTGGGGCCCTTGCTATTTATCTTATTTTGCAATGACTTATATACAGTTATTGAAGAGAGTAAAACTATTCTTTTTGCTGATGATACTACAGTATATGCCTCTCATAGCAATAAGAATTATCTGTTATATTGTCTTATTAATTATCTGAATAAGTTGACCAATTGGTTTAGGGTGAATAAGTTGTCATTAAATCTTAACAAAATGGTGTGTATACATTTTCCATGCAGTTCAAAAAATCAAACCATCGAGAATCTCAAAATTGGGGTTTATATAATACCATACATTTGGGAAACCAAATTCTTAGGAGTCAACATAGACTCTAAATTAGATTGGAATAGTCAATTCAATAAAATTTACAAGATTAAAATAAACAAAAATGTGTTGCAATTAACCCAAAACACCTTAAATGAAAATGCAAAAATTGATCTATTACGCTCACATTCATAGCCATCTGACCTATTCATTAGTAGTCTGGGGCAGCATGTTGAATAAAGAAAAATTGAATAAACTTGCAAAATTGCAGAATAATTGTATAAATCTGGTTTACAATAAAGGAATAAATGACATGAATAATAATAAAGGTAAAATAATGGGTTTCTTAAAACTGGTGGATTTGGAACATTTAAAACTGGCACATGGGGTAAGTCATAAAACTCTGCCACAACCCATAGTAGATAGCTTTACCATCCTTAAAAAGAGGTATGTGGGTACAAAAACCCACAAATATAATACTTGCCTAAAAGGGCTACCGAACATCCTACCTCATAAGAGCAAAGAGTATAATAATAGTTATTTATGCTCCTGCTTATCTAAATACCAATATCTGTCAGCAAAAATTCGAAATATACCTAACAAAACTGGGTTTGTTAAGCATGTAAAACTATTTCTATTGGGACAGCACTGACACTTTGAGGCATCACAATACATACCTGGTACACAGCTAAAATTAATGCCAGTACAGTTGTGAGGCATCCCTTGTGACAAGAAAGTGAACAGCCTGAATGGTGATGATTATATTTGTAAGTCATCACCACATGCGATAACTGAGCCAACTGTAAAATCAGTGCAGACATAGAGTTGACCTACTTAGACCAGAGTACAGAGATAATCTACAAACATGGCTACTCAAGATTACTCTGATTATAACGCCTGGTGTACAAAGACAGCAAAATGTTTGAACTACAACTTCAGCCAAGCAATACCCTACATTAAGCAGATTCGTAAAATACCAGAAGGATGTAGGTTGACAGCGCAAACCATTCCCAAACTAAGGTACTTTTACCATCATATGCTAAAGTATCTTGACAATTATGATACACCCGACCAAAGTATCAACTGTTTATTCAGCATATTCGTACATTGGAATACATCTGAACCAACTATAGAAGGGCTGAGAAAATGGTTTGATGACTACAGCAAAATAAATATCGATGAATTCATAGATAGAATTCAAAGCCTATTACAGAAGAAGTCAATCAGCTATGCCAAGTGGCTATATCTGATAAACTTAAGAACTGTGCATTGCGAGGAAATAGGGCTGCTAATGATCACTATGATGCTCTGAATACATGTACTCATTGAGTATGAGGAGGAACACACCAAAGATTATGAATGCATTTGGTTAACCTGCTCAGAACATTTGATATATGTAGAGAGGAATGTATATGTTCAACTAAAACTGTGAGAGAAATTCTTGATGCCTGGTGAACAATCTACTATTAAATTACCACTTTCTCTAGAAATGGCAAGCAGCCACACAAAGAAAGAAAAGCACTGACCTGCTCTTTCAATTGATACCAAGGAGACAGAAGAACTCAAAAATGCACCTGAGGATATGAATGTATCAAAACATACACCCGTAAAGTTATGTGTGCCAATAGAAAGCATGATGGATGTGACACACAGGTACTGTACGCAATCAACTGTAACAGGGGTAAGATCTACATATGCAGATGAAAAATGCACTGGATGATGATAAATATGATGGGAAAATAATCAGCACTATTGAGTTAATCCCAGAAAATGAATTATGCCATCCGTACTTTACATGTAGCAGAAGTCCTAACTTATTGGGCATGTTAGATACACCAAGAAATATTCCAACTAAAAGAAGTAGGTTGATGGGTGCATCTCTGACAGACAAACTGGAAAAACAAAAACCACAATTAGAAGAAGCTCATACCTCTGTGAAATGTACCTGATTGCCATCAACAAGGGCACCAATGGAATCTTTGTCTGTTAGGCCTGCAAAACCTAAAACAAAACCAAAAGTAAGTCACAGTTCTGTAAAAAATACCCTACAGTCATTAAAAACAGTGAAAGCTTGCAGTCAAAAGACAAATACAGAATTGCCAAAACAGGGGGAATTGAAAGTGAAGACTGTGGGCATACCAAAAAGAAAAAGCCAAAAATATATCAAATGTACTCTATGTGGTGCCTAGTGCAGTGATCGCCGGATACTCAATGCCCATTACATGCAACATCACCGGATTCTGCAAAAGTGTGCAGACTGTAATAAAACTTTCAGAACTCCTAGTAGTCTTATGAGACATAGATATGAACATGACAGCAAAACGTATAATTGCAATGACTGCTCTGCCTCCTGCCACTTTCCAAGTGAAGTGAAAAATCATAGAATCACCCATGCCCAATGCAGAAAACTACTGTGCTACTACCCAAAATGTTGAAAAATTTTCAAGTGACCGTGCAAGCTGAAAAACTATGTAGAAATACACAACAATACAGTATTGAAGTGCAACAGATGCCAATATTCTGCTCGATCCAGACACAACTTACGGATACACCAAAAATTACACAGTGAGGCCCACCTAATCTGTAAATATGGATGCGACTCCAAGTTCAAACACCCAGAACAGTGAGCTAGGCATTATCGCATCTGCCCTAAAAGGAGATCAACCTCACTGGACTATTAAGTAAATAAACGTAAAGGAAGAAGGAAAAGAGGGGCATAATAATCCCCTAAATTATGCCCAGATGTGCTTGAACCTCTCTGGGATATACTTGTCTATGTGTCAAAGCTATCAAACCTCCAGTGTGTGAATTATAAGGCATCACTCCAACATGTTATTTAGTACTAATTTTGTGTGTGTATTTGTGCATGGACACATTGGGCATAATAATCCTGAAATTGACCCGTAAATTCTAGAACCTCTTCGGGCACTATTGTTGAATTTACCAAAACATCTTATAAGTATTTGGAACTAACTTGAAAGTGAGAATAATGTGAATCATGAAACACAACAATTAATGATAGTGGACATGGAAAATGCAAATAAAGATGGCGAGTCATCACAAACAAACTAATCTTTAAGTAGATTCTAAGAATATAAAATTGTGAGGCATCACAAATATTTTACAAACAGGTTACTTTACTTGACTACAAACAGTACACTTTCCCCATGACATTAAAAGTCATCAACAGTTCTTGCTCAACTAGATATTATCATATATAATTAAGAAACTTTGACATATTGATATGTTGTATTAATTAAAAATTGGTGTCTCTGATATAAGGGGTGAATTTAACTGTAAAAGTAAGCAACAAGCTTTCACAAAGTGAAGTTTGTGATACATGTTTATTCCAAGCATAATAACAACAACAACAATAACATTTAGTATTGTAAGTGTAATACACCAGCATCCAACAAAGCAGGGGCATTAAATATGAATTACATATATTGTACTAGTTTCCTCTGCCTAGTGTGAGTATAACTACCTAAAAGTAAGATAGAGCAACTGTACATATGTTCATTTTGTTCTTTAGTATTCGGGTTGTTATTTTCATTAAATTGATATTGTCACATAAGAGAACGGTTAACACTTAGGCACAAAAGGGCAACTAGTCACAACAATCTTAGGATTTTCTATTGTGCCAGTATGCATAGATAAACTACTACAGACACCGCAGATGCTGTGACATTTATGATGTATTTTTCTGCAATACAAATAATAAATAATAAAAATAGGTCCACATGGACCTGAGCTCATTTGGCATTATCATTAACTAAGACAACATACAGGTTACAATATCACATGGATGTAAATAAAGTGTCTAAGATCAAATCCCAAATAAGTGACCCATGAAAAACACAAATATGGCTGCCAAACTGCAAATATTGGTGGTATCAATATAATTTTTCCCAGAAATAAAGAGGGCATATAGATGCATAAGGCTGCCAAATATAAAGTTTGCATCATCAATTGCATGTCCAGGAGAAAGGTTCAAAGAAAAAACAAATGTGGCTGCCAATTTGAGAATAATGGCCACAGCAACATAATTTTTTGCTAGGCTTTGACATAGGTGCATATATGTATAAGATATGAAGTCTCTATGATCAATAGTGTGCTCAGGGTGATTGTGCACAGACAACACCAATGCCAACGATGACAATGACAATGATGGACGACGGACAATTCATGGTTCTATAGGCTCTTTGGCAATTATGCCAAATGAGCCAATAATAATAATGTTATAATTACAAGTGAAAATGGAGCCACAAATGGTCTTGTGCTAATAGATTTATAGCTTTGAATAATTGCCGTAATACAAAGTGCAACATGGTTAGGATAGATACAGTATTTAACGTATTAAACGTACAGTAGAATATGGCACATTGCCCCTCGTGATAATTATTTTCGGGAATGTGGACAGTTATCACGTGGCTTCAATGCAAATCCACTTTTATTTCAGGGAAGTTAGAGGTGTAGGTATTCCAAAGGGAGTAAACGCATTTGAATACTGTTCTCGAGCTAATATAATCGCAACAGGAGGAGTGGACAAAGTCATAAGAGTTTGGCATCCTCACATATTCTCCAGACCTACAGGTACAGAGTACAGTAGGACACGTCATATAATGTATACCACTTTCACAGTTCTTCGAAGATGAAAGCACTCCTGTCTCTGTGGATAAATCTAGTCCATGAATAGTGATTAAGAAGGACACTGACTGCCGACAGGATATTTCGGAAGTTAATGTGACCACTTACTGCCATCAATTTGGTTATGATTACTGCCACATCTGTATCTATCACAATTCCATGTAATTACTTTCTGCCTATCTCAATTGACAGGAAAGCTGATTGGTCATCTGTTCACCATTGTGGACATCACATGTAATGAGAAGGATCAACATATAATCAGTCTATCCACTGCCAGAGTGTTCAGAATATGGGATATCCACACACTCACAAGCCTACAGGTCCTGATTTAAATCTATGAGTTACAATTAATTTCAAATAAAAGCTTACCACCTACGGTATATTCTAAAATATGTTTAAACATTGTTTAAACTTTTTTTATAAACAGGTCTTTACAGACAATGAAGAAAGGCCGGGCGAACGCAGAATATATTCCATGTTTTTCGACAACAAACACGATCGATTAATTACGGGTAAGAAACAACGGCGGCAAAGAATTTTCCCTTTGATGAATATGATGAATATGAAGTATCCAAGACGTAAACACTTATGGTTACTTCCAATGAACGATACGAACGATTGTTTCTTTGCCCAATAACACTCTTGATTCCACGGAAGTAATTCCTAACAAACTATTTTGAACCTTAATGCTTCTTTTGATCACCCATATGAGGAGCTGCAACAATGTCGCTTTCCATAAATTTCCACCAATAGGTTCCAGTGTAATAGACGCGTGGCCACTGACCAGAGCTGTGCAAGACACAATGCAAGTTCCACATACGCACGACAGGCCTATTAACGAGGTGTTATACAACAAAGAACTACATCAAGTGATCACAGTGTGTACGGAATCCGTAATTAAAGTGTGGGAGACCGAGACGGGAAAACTGGTGTATCAGATCACTGAATCCCATGGTCCCAATGTGGAAGTCACTGCAATAGGACTTGACAAAACTGGATACAGACTTGTTACTGGCGCAGTAGATGGTACGTACACCAATGGAGAGAAAAATTAAACCCCGAATTCTAAAAATAAATTGCATCTGACAAGTCACATGCTCAGTACCACTATTAATGGTAACCAAAAGGTTTGAATCGGTAACACGTATTCAACAGGGCATTTGTTTCCATTTAGGTTCTTTAAAAGTGTGGGATTTTGGTTCGGGTCAGGACATTAAGTGGCGTGAAGGCAGAGGTACTGACGATGATCACTGTGTCTTGGGTCTTCAGTACTGTGAGGTGGATGGTCAGAGATGTATTGTAGCACTTGGATGGAATAACCACTTGTATTTATATCTGGTAAAGACCTCAGCACTCATAAGCTGTCGACTTTTAATAAAAACGTTTCGTTATTAGCTCCAGTTGATTTGTGAGGATTTCAAAATGTAGTGATTCTTCTATTCCTCGCAGACAAAACATATTTAGCCTTTTTCGCTAAGTATCTATTATTGTGACTCTTAGCAATTTCTTGCATTCCAAAGAGATCTTACGTAATGCTGGTCTATTTTAGGATTCCAATGATAACCACGACATTGCTCTACTGAGAGAGTTTCATGATATTCATTATTTAACGAAAGAAGTTTCCATATCACCTGCTGACTCCAGTGTAGACGGATTTAGCAAAGACAAGCAGCCACTGCCTGATATTGGTTCAACAAAATCTGGTTCTGCCCAGATCACAAACGTATTTAAAAAGGTATATTATAAATAAAATATTACGGTGATTTGTCACGTGTAATAGCTAGTTTGTAAAATAAAGCTAAAGAAAAATATACATTGGAACATGTTTAAAGTAAAGGGTTTATTATAAATTCGTAATAAATAATATTCACTGTTCTGCTTTGAAAGGATAAAATGAAACATTTAAGTTTGGTCAAAGGTACAAGGGTAAGTATAGTTTGTAGGGCATAAGATTTGTGAATCATGATTCAAGTTAGACAAAAAAATCACATCTGTATACGCTATACTTTCTTCTGTTGTAATTCCGATTTTACGAGTGACTCGAATTAATTCGTAATGTCATTGTTACATATATAAACAATTAAGTCTAATTGCTGTTGTATCATAGTTTCATAATGTAGACAAGCTGCTACTAACAAACTTCTGCTTAAAGTTGTGGACACATTTTGTACAAAAGTTATCTGTAGAAAGCAGTTATACATCTGCTTCTGACGTAAAAAGTGACCAGACATACGGTAAAATCGGGTGTTGCAAATTAGCCATCTAAGCAACTGAACTTTGCAAGTACAAATACTCCTGGAAAATAAATGTCGTTTTCCTATCTTGTAATTCGCTTCGCTTTGTCATCTTTAAAGAACATAATCTAAAAGATCACTTAAAATGTCATACAAATATATACTTTATTTCAAGGAATACGTGTTGACAAGTAACGAGTTGAGTTGTACGGCTACATTACTGTCTAGTAAATTGCTTGCTACTGGATGCACAAATGGAAACCTAATTCTCTGGGACATCTCAAAGTCATTGGTTGACAAAGTGTATGTTTTTTCTTTTCCCATAATAACTTAAACAGCACTGACACTACGTGTGCAAAAATTGGCTGTGGCAATTAGAATTTAGTTTTTCTGAATAACAAGAAAAAATTGGCAAGTATTTACATATATGTAGATAAAGAATTCAACGGTTATGGCAATTGTCTTGGTTTCTTGTTAGGTTCTATCTGCCAAAATACGACGACGATGCGGCTTCAGAGACCATGTCCAGGACCAGATCCAGACACGATCAGTCACGAGCTGTCAATGCCATCAAAATTTTAGTTCATAAAACAAGAAAACTAGATCCAGCATTCATAAAGTGAGTTACGAGTATGCAGAAACAAAAATTAAACGGGTTGTATCAATATCCATGTCACTACTAACGTTACAATTTAATATTTTAAAAAGTTAATAACAGATTACGATAGAGTTTTCTCTGGTAGTTCTGTCAGTTGTTTACTTCAGTACAGCCAAAAATCAACCTAGTAAGGTTATTTTAATGTTCAACTTAGCTGTATGCATTATCAATAGCAAAATACAAAACTGGTAACAGGAGACGTCATGCATTGATATACACTGATTCTTGCAGAAGCCTCACACAACACATGCCGCCGGATGAGGAAGAAGGAGAAAACAAAACTCCACCAGGTGGCAGCAAAGCTGTCAGCAAGAGGGCTTCTGCAGCGACATCTAGAATGTCACGTCGATCTACCAGGGTAAATACATTACTTAATATAACTACGTGTCACTAGTTAATAAACTCACTATCTGGTCTCTAATTCCCTGTTAGATGGGTAATCAGTTGTAATCAGAACTTTGACCTCTTTCTGTTTGGCAGATTGTGTGGATTATGAAAATAAAACAATTGTTTGTCACCATTCAAAACATTGTCATTATTTACAAATTATGATGTTAAACAAAATATAGTAGAATTACTTAATTTTTTACCGTTGGTCAACCAATAAAAATGGTGCTTTTAAATTAAAGGTTAACACTTCTGTATTCTTACATCATCTCAAACAATTATTTATCGCATCTGACAAATCTCATGAGATACATTGTGTCATTTCCTTGTGTCAAAATACCATGTAAAAGCTGCTTAATGTCAAATCAATGTTTGTCATTCTGTAACAGAAGATGGAAATGGAATGATGACTATGGCTTAATGCATCCTATTGTATGGCTTTATTCTATTAGGACGACAACAAGCGGATGGATTGTACATCTCTTTTGACAATAATTTGTATTGTATTTTAACAATAACATAAGTTAGTGTGTTTATTTAGTTACAATTGTCAAAAGTTTTCATAAAATACTTTATTCACCTCGCTCCAGATTACGAGAGAAAACACTACGACCGCTGAAAATAACTTAGAACATGTGAACAAAAGTGAAGAAAACAAAGAAGTTGAGAACAATACAAAAGAGGAAAATAATGAGGATGAAACAAATGAAATATCCAACACTGAAAGAGAGAAAACAATGGAAAAGGAAGGGGAGCAAGAGGAGGAGGAAGATGATTTAGACCCAAACAGCAAGATGATTGTAACTACATATGATCCAATAATAGTTACGTGCCACCAAGACTCTTTTATTCGTTTCTGGAATATGCAGGTAATTCCCAAGTCAATATTTGTGAATGCGACTGAATCATTCTGGATAAAATATATTATATACGTTGACCAGCTATTTGTAATTATATGCTAAAAGTAAAATATATTATATACGTTGACCAGCTATTTGTAGTTATATGCTAAAAGTAAATTTAAATTGTGACAAATTTTAGTTTGAATTTTCCAAATGATTACCTCCATAGCCGTCTATCATTGGAAAATTTCCTATGGAAATATATTGAAAATAAGAACGTATAAAGTACACAGTGCTACGACATCGTCTTGCATGAGTGCACCTCATGGTGTGCCGTTGCCATGCCTTGATAATTAATCTTTTGTTTAATTGTTCTATTGATGCACCTAATACCCCACAAAATCTAACCCATAATTTAGCAGTATGTTTTCGGTGAACTAGACAGCTACAGCTCTGTTGTGTACTTTTCTTGATATTTCAAAATATACTAAACTTTGTGGATGAACCATACCAACAAAATATTTCTTTATGGTGTCTCTTTCATTCGAAATATTTTAGGGTGAACTCCTCAGAGAAATTACGGCCATGACCAGAAGGCAGGGATCCGCAGTCACAGCAGTGTGTCATGACGAGGACTGCAACATTCTGGTCACAGGCGATCACAGTATGTTGAAAAAATCACACGCAATAAGATATACTATCAATTTAGTACCAACAAACCTTTTGTTGTCGATGCCTCTACCAGTTCCTCTCTTCTTTTAGCTTTTGTGAACCAGTTATAACAACCGATAACATTTCTTGAAAATGAATATTCTATATTATTTCGACAGAAGGCTACCTGACTCTTTGGGACGTGTCCAAGTTCCTGGAGAAATGCGAATCTGGAAGCACGACACTTATAAAGCAGTTGATCTGTTGGCGAGGGCACCTCACTAAAGTCATCCAACTCGCATACGTTGATTCCCTTAAAGCTATTATTTCTGGCTCCACGGATGAGTCTGTCAGGTCAGAATTTGTCTTTATCATAAAGGTTATAATTTGCAATTATTTTCTTTGTGTGTGAAGTAGTATCAAATATGAGCTGGCGAGGCGAATTTTACCCAATTTAGTGCAATTTTGATGTATCATGATTCAGTGCTCGTAATTCTACATTTACTGAAAAACAATCTTGTTATTGCATTGTAAGTACTCATTTCCAGTAAATGGAAATGAATATCTGGACAAATTTCATTATCGCTGATACTAAATCACAATCATTGACATAAGCCTAATCTAACAGCATTACTTTAACTAAACGCACTTGTACTTCAATCAAAAGAATCTTCGAATAAAAATAAAGTAGTTTTGAAAATGTCTAAATCTTGGGTGTAACGTAAGATTACTGGTCAGTCTATAATTATTCTTTTTAGAATCTGGTGGGGTAAGAAGGGAAGATTCGTTGGTTTTTACGGTCAGCACAGAACAATGATCTTCCCTAGTTCAGAGGAGACCGCCGCAACTCCCGTTCTTCCCTATGATATCACTGAGGTAGGCAAAGTAAATTATATTACAAAATTTGAGAATGTTCTCTTTAAATCAAAACTTATCTTTGAAATCGGAAATTGAAATACAAGAAGCAGCTCAACCGCGTGGAAAAGGTTAAGAAATCAACATATTGCATTTTTACGGAAAAAAATGTGGCATGCACAAATGGCAATTGGAATGAGTATGTTTATTTAGGGTTTATATCAAATTTTACCTAACTTGATCTGTTCGACAAAAAATGCAAATGCAATGTAAATCTTATTTATAGGGTCCATTGGCTCCAGTAAAGACCATCAGCGCAAGACACAAAGTGAGAGCACAACAACAATATGAATATCCACTGGTTTTCGATAATGATAAGTAAGGATATCCATTAAATGGATTGTTTTCACATTTTTGACACTTTCTTTGACTATCTTAGTGGAATTAGCACATGTTTTGTCGCCTCGACAAGAAACAAGTAATTTTCGCTTACTTTTTCAGATGGACGCCTTTCCGTAGATCTGCATACCTTACTAAGAGATCAATTAAAATGGAGCCAGAAGACAAAAAATTCTTCGCAGCACTAATTAAACCAAGGGTAAACATTTCGGTTTCTAATTTACTGTTCACTTCCTTGTGTACCATGGACATGCTACAATACATATTACAACAATTTGCAATAAACTATTTCCACTGCCATCGACTGATTCTCAATTGCACTGATTATTGTGTCAAGAAAATATTTCTATCGCTTATTTTAGCCCCACAAAAATCACTTGGAAAGCTTTAAAAGCGGCGAGTTCATGTCTGGTGCTGTGTTCAGATCTCTGCCTGTTTACAGGGTAAGCATTTTTATCAAAACTCGACAATTGCTTGAATCACTGAGCATTGGCGGATTTAGGGGGGCGCAGGAGGCGAACCAT
>JBCAUI010514013.1:0-12334 GCA_038406195.1 Haplosyllis anthogorgicola | reverse complement strand
TAGCTTGAATCCTACGGAGGATTTTCCTTAAGGGCCCCGCCTTGGGGGAGGCCCCGCGTTAGGAGCCCATACTATATTTGATTTAATATCCGGAATCTCCAGTACGGCGACATGGAACCATGCTGCGGATGTTGAACATTCCTTTCCGTTAAAAACCACAAATTAGAAGGTCTATTTAAAAGCTGAAGTTCCATTATTTTTACCGAAAAAACGTTCTCTGTCCGATGTTCTTATTGACACCAAACAGGGATGCATTCTGACCGAGTTTTCATTTTTGCTGTTCCTCATCCTTGTTATTCTTGCAATTACCTTTTGCAATTAGCTATTGCAATCAACTGATGACAGTTTTCAACACTGATTGTAAATGTTCAGCAGTGTTGGTTATAATTTGAGCAGAATGCATCTTACACCTTTCAGCCACACAGTGTTTGGAACTGTGGGGCAGCTATAAAATCATTTCCACAGCCAAATTCAGCCATTTCTGTTCTGTCTCTCCATGAGTGAAGTTCTCCTCAGGCATACAGTGCATAGTCTATGTCCACAATAGAAATGACCCATGTTGCTCTGACCACTGCTAACTTACAAATGAACTGAAATACAGCCTTTTTACCCTTATGTAGCAGGAGGGCGGCTTTAACGTCCGAATTTCAATAGCTCAACACGAAAATCAATTGAAAATTTCATGTTGAGTTATTGAAATTTGAACGTTAACTTTTAATAGTAATTTCACGATATGCAGCTCCTAAAATTTCTCTCAATTTGAAAGCTTACAAAAGATAAACCAGAAAATTTCATGCTGTATTTTTCTTTAAGGAGGGCATATCTATTGTTATCAAGTCCTTCTGATTTTCTGAAATGATATAATCATCAAAGGACACCCATGCAGTGATTTCTTTGTATTTTCCTTTTTCCCGCTATTCTAAGCGGGTATCTGAATTTGAGCCAAAATGCTCTCAAAATCAAGCTCTGCGTATCAAAGCTTACAACTCTCTTTTTGTAACTCTAGAAAAGAGTAACAGAAAATTGGCAGATTTCTTTGTGCTAGAACCTCAAAGGATTTCAAAGAAGTCCAATTATAATATGTCACTTCCAGTTAAAATGTGTTACTTTTTGCGCTGTCACTGTACTTGCTTCGATTTTGATGAATTTTCAACAACGCACACAGAGGATGAAATTCCCATGAGTTTTGGAACAATAGACAATAAACAGTTTCGTTCTCTCTATTGTTCAGAACGCTTCAAAACTTATATGAATTTTAGGAGCTGCATATGGACGCATACAGCCTACAAATGTGGTGTACATGAGCATAATATGCAGTCGTAGAAAATAATTGCAAAATAATAACAAAATTAAATAAGTCCTGGATTGAGAAGCACAAATTTGTTTTAGCAATGGAACCTCACATTGATCGCATCATTAACACAATGTGTTTTGTTTCGTTTCCCAGAGGATAAAAACAAAATTTCACCCTGATTTTTTGTATGCATCAGTGTTACTGTAAAAAGGCTAAAACGAGTGTCTTTAGACTTTTGAAATATTTATTGAGCTTTGGAACAAATTACATGTAGTCCCAAGTGAGGTGCAATTAGAACTGAATAAATATGGCTACCAAAGATAATTATGATGCTAATGCGTAACTCTAATTATTCAATAGGATAGTCTGTAGACTGTCACGTGATTGCAGGTGCAGGTGTAAGGTAGGAAGCCTGTGGCACCCCTGGTGTTTACTCTAACTGCAGTCGTTAGACTACAGCGCTCCTGGTGGTAACTCGGACCGAAGTCTGGTCCTTTAACAGTTACAGAGTATTTTTTTATTTTCAAATAGTCGCAAATTGATAGAAATTTGAGAGCTGCTATGTTCTCAAATTAATATAATTCATTTGCAGTTATGCAATTATTGTAATTCATATTATTCATAATATAACTAGTACAATTCATCTGTGTTAATTTATGAACATATGGTGTGTTAGGGAACACATGTTTTGCTTCTACAAAAGTCATTTTCGAACATTGGTTCATTCTGTGTTTGTGTTGGTGATTGTTCTTTCCATCTGAAAAGAACATTGTAAGTAACAATTTCATGTTCTGTCTAACTAAAAAGAACATGGTAAATAACAAAGCCATGTTCTTTTTGATTATCTAATCAAGGTAAGAAGAAATCAAATGTTCTCTTTAACAAAACAGAACATGGTAAATAACAATCCCATGTTCTCTATTACTAAATGGAACATGATTAACAACCAATTGCAATACCTTTTGATCCACAGGAACTACATGACCACAGGAATACAATGCGCATTGACATGATGAACTGAGTGAAGTGGACACTAATGGAGAAGCAATATCATTGCGCCACTTCCTGTCTGCACTCAGCAAAATGCATTTTGATGTAAATAGTGCTTGAGAATGGCGTAAGAACACTTGAGGAGACAGAGTTGTGAGTAGGCATAGGTAAGTGACTGGTATATCTTTAACCTTGCCATTGCCAAATGTCCCATTGAGTAAAGAAAAACTACAGACTGTTTCCATGGGTACAAAATGTTAATTGGTAACGTTCCCTGGGAAGTTTCTTTCTGTGGTTTTCAGCTCAGGAGACTGTATTTAATGAGCAATACCTTTATCCTACTTTTTCTGGGTTTTTACATTCTTTTTCCTTCTTTCCATTTTTGTTTATTTCTTCCTCCATATTCCATATCTCTTCTTCTTTTCTTTGTCGGTAAACTTTTAAAGAAAAGTACCTGTAGACCTTCATCTATTACTTAAACTGCAAAGTATTTAAATTTTAATTCGCAATTCAGCATCTGAAAAATAATTTATTTTAATTTCAATTTTAAAATCTCCACATTAACATTTGTTTTTGAAAATGTGAACATTTTAGAATATAACAGAATATAACGCAAAAATTGGTCTAATTTAATAGAAATTTTAAAATTGTAAATTATTAGTTCAGAAAGAAATACATTCGACATGGAAATTCCCTTTTATTTTGAATGAAACGACCTTCATGTTGAATAAAGAAACCTAAGTTAAGAAACTGTGTTTCGAAAATAACGTGATCCCAGGTCTTATTATTTACAGTAAGGTATGATTATTGCAATTAAGATTTTATATCGTGTGTTAAATGAGGACTTTAACATTTTGCAAAATTATCACCAGCTGACACTACGCAATTCCAATCAATAATTCTTATTAAATTCTTAATTTTTTTATATAAACTAAACATCATGATAATTCAATCAACTTAGGACAATTAAATTCTGAACAATTGAAATTCAATTTCAACTGAGGCGTATGAGAATACGACGTGAAATCATAATGCCATCCGGAAGTCCAATTGTCATGATGTTAAGAACACTTATGGACTAAATATCCCTCAGGTCTCTCCTTCTTTCCACAAAATGGAGACGAGAAGCCATACAATAAATCATTTTTAAAGTATTCTTATTCTTATTTTTCTGAATTTGTACTTAACTTTCCAAAAGTTTAACATTATGTCAATGAGATTTCTACTGGCATTATAAATTTGCATAAGGCTCATGGGTCATTACTTGATTTACATCCAACACCCTGTCTCGTGGTGAGGCTTCGCTGCACGCTACTTGGAGCGTACGTAAAAATATCATGTCAGCTCCTGAAATGGAATTCATTTTGTGTCAGTGGAATTCCACGCTGTGTCTTTGACTAAGACAAAAGCGCTGTTTGTTCTCAAAATGAAGAGGCTAAACTAGACATTTCATCCTCTGCGATACTTTTGAGTGAAAAAGTGATCTGTTGTCATAAATACTCTGCCATTTAGCCCCTGATTCTTTTCATTTACACGCTGATAAAGACAACGCCAATCTGCAGCAGTTGTAATGCATTCCAGTCCTGGAAAAGCAGAGGATAAACTTCAGTTTTGGAGCAATAGCGCATCAAAAGCACTGCGTGAAATCATTTAGTTCTCTCTTTTGTTCTGTATGTTTGTATGTTAGAAGGTTGAGGAATTTGGAACAAAACTATTTCACGCTTGGTCGCTGATTTGAACAAAAACACTTATTGTTTCTAAAAAACTGAACAGACATTCATAGAGAAAGTTACTGTGCAAGTTAAACCTGGAAATCCCCATTTTCAAGTCCTGTTCTATGTCACGTTTTGATGACGTCACGCGCCACGTTACCTGATGCTAAACTTCTCTAATAGGCTTGTCTCAAGTAAAACACTTTCGTATTCAGATCATGAAATTACTAAAAAGTGAAGCATCCCGCAACAATTAAATTTCATGCTTAGCTCATTCCATTCAATTGTTACAGGGCGCTAAACTTTTGACAGTAATTTCATGATCTGGAATGTTCACGAAACAACACTTTAAATAAAACTGCTTCAGGTTTATTTCATCATCAGAATACAAAAAAAGAATACATTGGAGTTAAGACCCATCAGGTGCTGCCCCGTCATTTTTTTAAACTTTTGTCCATAAGCTTACTATTGGAAGAACAACATGTTGTCACACACTTCACCTGTAATAGCAAAAATGACGAATTTCTTAACATACAATTTAAATTGCAATGTTTATTTACATTTGTGATGCTATCTTTATCAAATTTACAATAACATGATATTAACAATCAAAGCAGATAATACAAACAGTGACTTTTACTTAAATAGGCATTTGACATTATTCACAAAATAAATAGTGAAGATAACAAGAATTTTTTTGAGATCGCATCCATTCAAGAAAAAAAATCATCCAAGCAACAAATTAAAAATACAAAGAGAAAAATAAAGATAAAATATCGCAATCTTGAATTATTTCACAATTGTTATAAATAATACCACTAATGTCATTAAATATTAATCATAAAAAATAAACAACACACGGATGTTAGAGAAGGTGCGTGTTTGGCACAGTAAGGGTTGTTGACAGGAATTATTTGGTGTAATTAAGAGTCACATTACCAGACAATGTATGAGCAGTGCAATAAGATCCGTGACTGAGAATATCCCTCCAACATTACATATACCACTACTCGCTGGGGAGTCACACGGGTAGCTAATACCCACCGGGGACCCTCCAACATTACATATACCCCTACATGATGGGCAGTCACACAGGTAGCAAGTACCCACCGGGGACCCTCCAACATTACGTATACCACTACATGCTGGGGAGTCACACAGGTAGAAAATACTCACCGGGGACCCTCAAACATTACATATACCCTACAGGCTGGGGAGACACATGGGTAGCAAATACCCACCGGGGACCCTCCAACATTACATATACCCCTACATGATAGGCAGTCACACAGGTAGCAAGTACCCACTGGGGACCCTCCAACATTACGTATACCACTACATGCTGGGGAGTCACTCAGGAAGCAAGTACCCACCGGGGGACCTACAGCTTGTGACCCATTGCTATACAAGATGTACACTCAAGGTTTTTCCAAATTATTTTCTTTAATTTAATGGCCGTAATATTGATAATAAACTATTTCTTGAAATCTAACTAGTTTTGTGTATTTCAAAATTTTGATAACAAACAAATTACTGATATCCTTTATATCAGTAAATATCAATCAATAGTATATTTACTATTTTCTAGTGAAAGTGAAATATTCAAAAATTACATAAGTAACTAGAAACAGGGAACGAAATTAGCCTAAATTAGGCAGATTAGGCAGGTCATTAATTGGGAAAAACATCTACTGTCAGTACATTTTTGCAATGTTCTGCTTCGTGGCAATTTCAAATTATTGACACAAGTAATTTTAACCAAAATTATGCAGGCAGTTCATGCTATATTATTTTTAATTTAAATTAGAATTAAATTTAAATTGAGCAAAGAAACACTTAATTTATAACTCTGACTTTTCAGACTCCAAATCCTGAAATTCCTATCAAGTTCGAAAGTGCAGAACAAAAGAATTCCACATTGTGCTTTTGAGGCACTATTGTTCCAAAACTAATACGAATTTCATCCTCTGCATGGACATGGTCACCACAAGTCCAAAGCAGGGGGTACCACGTAAAAGGAAAAATAATAACAATTTAGCCAGATTAATAATTTAGAAAATGTTTGAAATATTTTACGACATGTGTTGGGTAACAAAAACCCAGCACGGTGTTTTATGTTTTCGGTCAGATCTGTCGGATTTGGTGAACATTTTTTTAATTCCAGTATATAATGTTGCTATTTATATAATCAAGAAAGCAGTTAAAATCAGTTCGAACAGGGTGTAGGATGTCAATCCCGTAATGACGCAATAGCCTTAAGTAAATTCATAATGGCACTAGAAGTCTCATTGACACAATGTTAAACTTTTGGACTAATTTGTATTAAAGCATGCAAAATTATTTTTTTATGTATTCTCGTCTCCATTTTATAGAAGTAAGGAGAGCTGTAAGGGATATTTGGTCCATAAGTTCCCATTTTCATGCAAATAAGATGACATTTTTGCCATTTTTAACATTGTGCCAATGGGACTTCTGGTTGTCATTATGGATTTACATGAAGCTCTTCCGTCATTACGAGATTTACATCCTACAACCTGTAGCAGCAAAGAAATGTCATTTATCACTATTGGTAAAAACAAATATCATAAATGTTAGAATTCATTATCTTGTCATTATAGGCAATTAGACAGATCTAGTGCAATAGAAATTCACGCTTTGCTTGAGTTCTCAAAATAGCGCAGCGTGAAGTCACTCACGTTCATTTTCCAATATAATACCAATTACACCTTTGTCAATATGAAAATATAATCAAATTAAAATATATTACAAATATGTACTGTTTGTCCGTAAATATCACCTGATCAGGAATATATCCCGATGGGGACCACAGGTCACTCAAGTGAAATATTCCTGATTTTTCCTGAGGGAGCTATCAGGTGATATTTACGGACAAAACAGTACATATTTGGTATATTAGTTTTCAATTTTGTCCAACAATTCCAGATTAAAAGTGAAAAAATACAAGACAAGTAAAAAAATCTGCCATTTTGTCTGCTTGATCATGTGATCAAATACTAAAAGACTAATTGTTGACACGTCCTCTGTTGATAGCACAAGATATGCTTATTAGCCATGTACACATCCATCTTGGTAACGAATTACCGAGCTGTCAACCAATAGAAATGCTTGAAAATACTTGGAAAAATAATATAATCAAATAAATATTTGAATACAGCTTTGAAACAATAGAGCTTTACACTGTGTTTTTCCTTGCATTAGCAGGTCAGCATTAAATTGTTTTGTTCAGCAAAGCTCCCAAATTACAGGATTATCTTGAGCTGCTATTGGGTTACCCAGCAGGGTACCTTTCTAACCTTTGCAGTTCAACACCATCACATTCCAACCATAGTGAGAGTTTTTACTTCCACGAGAAGTTTTCTGAGCCGGGAATGAGATGTTCTTGAGGGAGATGGTAAAGACTAATAGTTGTGTAGCAGATCCCTATGTTTATGTTTTCCGCCAGACGATAAGTTGCGGAAAGGGTTTTGACGCACTGGGCGGATAACTGTTTTGAGTACTGCAGCTTACATGCTGAGATATTTTGATATCTGGATACATCTTAAAAATGTATGCTACCATACAAATAATACAACATAAAAACCAATGCTCTCTCATGATGAAAAATTTGTGTGATTGAAAAAGGCAATGTCCAATCTCGGCATATTGTTGCTTATCGTCTCTTATCGTCGGGCGGAAAACAGAAAAATTGTGATCTGCTACACAACTAATATGTGCCTGGGAGAGCCGCCTGGTGGCAGCACGGCATTAATGTATTAGTTTTCATTCGCCTCTTCACGTTAACATCTTGTTACTTTTTCCTTTTAAATAAGCGTCGGTAGACTTTCCAAAAAAACCCCTGAAATTGATTTAATTTTGGGACAAAAGAATTTAATGCTATGTTTTTGCACAGGAACAAAAGCACCTTTTATTAATTCAGTACACGGAATTCGTATCAGAAGTTTAACAATAGCGCATCAAAAGCACAGAGTGAAATTCTTTCCTTCTCTCCTTTGTTCTCTTCCTTTCTAAAATGATACAATTTTGTGTACTGTGTTTCCAAAATGTAGAGCCATGAATAGAAACTTCATTATCTGTAGGAATTGAGCAGTAGATCAATATGTACAATATATTCTTACCATCCAAATTTATCTTTAAGCCTCTGGGTGGGGTCAAATGAATAGAAAGATAACTATTTTAAAAATTGATATCACAAATTTATGTACAAATGTGAAATATTTAAAATCAACTCATCATCCCTAAAGACGCTGTTTTATCTATTGTTATTCTAACACAAGATGAAGAGTATACCTTTCCTCATTAATGTGACAATTCTATTGCCATTGTGTAATGAAAGCAAAGAAATGAAACAGGAACTGAGGCCTTTAAGTTAGAAAAAACGTTTTCTTGTAACATACAAAAAGGGCGGGCACGTTTTATGTGTGTAGCAATTAAATGAATTGGGCATAAAACTAGAGGTGTCAACAAGTGTAAGTCAAGGTTTTCCGCAGGCTCGAACTCTTAATATTTATTAACCTTTACTGTGTATTTTCATTTGTCACCATTACTATTTTAATAAGGTAATTAAAATAATGCAAATCACACCTGGAAGTAAAGCGCTCCAGGTAAATTTATAATAATAATAATAATAATAATAATAATAATAATAATAATAATAATAATAACAGGAGCTAATTAATGTTATAATATTTCCCTTAATTTCATTCTTCATGCCTAGTGTGCATAAGTGCATAATACCTCTGTTGAAATGTTCCCAGATCGGTATTATTTTCTTGAGCTGATAATGGCAAATTAACAAAATATTTTATCATTTTATTCTCTGACGCCACTCCTTTTTTCTACATGAAACTAGCTTCTATTAAGTATTAGTCCGTTGTTATATTAGGATATAACAGATGACTCCTCGAGTGCAAACACAAAAAGATGCATTGTGACATATTGTTAAACACATACAGGTGGGCAGGATTTACTTACACAACACATCATGATGTTAATACGAGAGCATTAGTATGCTGTCACTTCTGGATCAATAGAGCAATGTGATTAATATGATTAATATGATTAATTTGATTAATATTATTACTAGAACAGGACAACGCGGAATTCTATTGTTTGCAAATGTTACATGATATAGTGTTACATAACATTGTGTTACATAATATAGTGTCAAGGGACTTTGTTTTTTTTAGTTTTTGCTGGACCCCTGTTTTAGACTTTGCGTGACCATCTCCATGTGTTTTAAATCCAGGGTGGATCTCTCACCTGCACTCTCAAGGGACATTTTGGAACAATAAAATTTCATGCATTTCAATTTTTAATTAAGTTTTGAGCACAATGGAGTTCAAATCATCAAATTACTATTACAACTTAACCTCCCTACAACAATAGAATGTCATGCTGAGTTCATTCAATTGAATTGTTTTGGAGCACTGAATTGTTAATAAAAATTTCATGATCCGTCACACAAAGCTTTTCATTTCAATTGGAACCTTGGGAACTGTATTCTTTAACTTTCAAAATAATAGATACCTTGACTAAATATATGTTGTCTAAGTAATTAATATAAAACAATCCTATTATTGTGCAGTAAAAATACATAAATATAAAGAAAGCTACATAAATGCTTCGGTAAAAAAGATCGAATCATTTCTGATATAAACTTAGTTGACATCCCTAAAAAATATGTTAAAAGAACATTTATCGTCAGGCAAAATCAACACAAGAATTTCCAATAGGCAACCACACACACAATAAAAGAAATTGCCTCAATGAAAAAAATAGTGTCTAACATTATTTGTTTGCGAAATGTCATGTAATTGATTTTTGCACTTTTTTTCTTATTTCAGTTGTTCCACTTACGTATGGAATATGAACAATTATGCGCTTTCTGGATGAATCCATTACAAACAATACAGAAAACCGGATTAATGGAAATCCTTTATATGGAGGCGTTATTTTGGGATAAATCCAATCTGGATTAGAATATCATTATAATATATTAACACCAAAAAAAACTGGATTAAAGCGTTTTATATTGGATTAGCAATCTGGATGTACTTCATTCTATAACATCTTCGACTAGTGTCGGATTACCTCGATACACTTGATCACTCGGAGTCCGGATCAGGATCGGATTACCTCGCTCCATGCCGAGCAGAAAGTTCCACGCAAAAATGGCAATCCGTCGAATAGTCCAGGTCGGTGTGCTTTTTTTTACTAATTATTGCAAGAAATAAAATAATAATCATTATATTAAAAACTAGAATGTCACCTGGCTGACACCCTACCAAACATCTTTTGTCTTCTGTCCTGTGATTGGATAAGGAGGATCTCCCCATAGTCAGTATTCTGTTGTGTGATTGGACAAGCCCTGTACATAATAAATTATGTTAAAAAGGTTTAGGAGTGAACATTTGTTTTAGGGGGGAAGGGACTTCATGATGCACATTTGTTTTTTGGAGGGAATGGTATGGGAACTTTATGAGTGGACATTAGTTTGAGGGGGTATGAACGTGGTGGGGGCACGTTTTCCCGTACAAAGCATGGGTTCCATCTAGTAAGTCATGAAAGTTAACGGCAGTGCAGTTATTCATGTTGTTGCGTTAAAGTTCAAATGAGACAGAGAATGGGAGATCACCGGTGTCCCGTGCTCAATTGACTTCTTCCCAAACCTACCTCCCCGGATAAACCAGCACAGGTTCTGGGTGTGCTCTACATACCTCCTCGGTTAATCTGGCACAGGTAAAGGCTGTGCTCAGGAGCCTCCCCCCATTCCATGCAGCCTCCCAGTTACCTTATTTGGCAGCTTGAATGGCACCTAAAGCAGCAAGAGGCACTAGACCACCAAGTTAAAGTAGTTATGGGAGAGGAGGCTCTAGGCTACATGTCTAATGAGGGGAAGTTACATTTGGTTGTGTAATCTTATAAATCGGGGGTTCTAATCTGAGATATTTTCCAAAAGGCCTCAGAAAATTAAACAAAAACAAAGAATTATAAATCTTGCACTGTAATAATTGCAATCATAGACAGCAATTAACATTCCTTTTTAAAGGAAATAATACAGTTTGCTTTTATTGAACTCAGAAAGGAGAGAATACATGTACATGTTACAGATAGTCAGACTGCGAAACGGAAACCTTGATGGGAAGATTTCATTATCACGGTGGTCGAACTGAGACTGCTGGAAACGTTATACTGTCAACTATAACAAATCCGGGAAAATATCTCCACAGTCAAGTTGACAAACCTTAGTAATTAAGTAATTGAAATGATGCCTAATTATTAATACTTTATTGCTATATATTTGATATTGTATTATTCTTTGAACTTTAAGTATAATTGCTTTATAAAGTATTCCCAGTAAACTTTTTATGTAAACAAAGGGAAGCCATTTTGATTTACTGCTGAACTGCTATTTTTTGTATTTCCAAATATCCTAAGATATTTGGAAACGCATTTCAATTACATGTCTTGTTATTCTCTGATATATAATTAATACACCTCATGCAAAAATAGGACATTACACAGTTAAGAAAGAGAATTTGGTTTTTCTACCATTGTCCCCAGATTTGTCATAGTTGACAGTATGCTGTTTACGGAAAATCAGTTCAAACACCATGTGAAAAGGGTTTTCCTCCTCAAGTATCCCATTTTATTTGCAGTCCCTGAAATCTATTCAATTTCCCGACAAAATGCATGTTGTGTTTTTTACGCAAAGAAGAGCACCTATTGTTCTCAAAATGAACAATCGTAAACGGTCATTTCATCCTTTGTCCTAACTTCTTAATAAGGTTTAATCGATGGTTGTGCGTGCACGCAAAGGTTATCGAGATGTCATACCTTGGGGATATCAGCTGCAAGGCCGCGTATTGCATGCGTTGGGGTACATTCTTACTGCAGTATTCAAGATAAGAATTTTGTGAGTAAACCTGTTTTGCATGTAGATAAAGAACCGGAGAACCTGATTTTCTTGCACCTTTATCAGTGCACCGGTTCCCTGGTTGGTTGTAGGCGTATCAGTCAGGGAGACCTTCTGTCCGTAAAACGTAGAGCATCATTTTCTATTTTTGGATGGACGAGAGTCCATTTTAGAGCTATTAATTATCCATATTTTGGACTTGGTATAACCTTCCCCATGGGATTTAAAGCTAGGGTGGATCTCTCTCTCTTGAACTCTTTCTGTAAAAAGACTAGAACGAGAGTCTTTAGACTTCGTATATAGTTTATTAACTCTGGTACAAAACTACATGCAGTCTCATCAAAGGTGCAAGTTGAACTGAATAATTAAAGATGGCTACTAATGATGCTACTGATGCTAATG
>JBCAUI010514002.1:0-12335 GCA_038406195.1 Haplosyllis anthogorgicola | reverse complement strand
AATACATCTATCGGATTGAGATGAATTCACCTAGAAATACAGAAACTACGTCCGAGAGGAATCTAATCAACGAAATTAAATGTGTTATGCTTAGTGTCTGATGGCCTTGTAAAAAGAGAGGTTGGTCTGCTCAAAGGAAATTCCACTGTAACCTATTTCATTTATCACTTGTCGATAGTAATAATACGAAGTGAAATTTGCTGATATTATTGATACATACCACACATCGTCTGGTCCTCGTCAGATTTATCAAAGCAATCGTCCTGGCCATCACACTGCCAGCTTTTAGGTATGCACATGGTATTGTTGCATTTGAATTCTTGCCATGTGCAGGTCCGATCTGAAAAGCGAAATGCAATAAAATGTATGTACTACCACAAGTGGACTAATTAACCTTTTTCTGAGTGGATTGCCTTGGAAAAGTTTAAGTTATATGGTTAACTGTTAATGTCGTTTATCTTGCACCAAATAATCCCCAGATTTTGTGCAGAATTTTCGATCGAATTAAAATGTATATCCAAAGGTACTGCAAGACCTAAATTTTCTAGGTGTAGAAGGCTGTTTTGTCGTACAGTGAAACAAAATTGGCTAATTTTTTTCATCCTTAACAATTGACAGATATTTATGGTACACACTGCAGTTTTTCTCGTCAGATGCATCTGTACAGTCTATCTCTCCATCGCACCTCCAACTTTCCGCAATACAGAAATCACTCTTCTCACATTTCCACTGATTATCATCCTGTAACCATAAGCAATACAGTTGAATCAGACTTTAGCTGAACCCTAGTTTGTTACATTTAAATTGCCAAGTAATTTAATTGCACTCCAGCCAATATGCTTATTTGGAGCGAAGAAGAATCTTCACTTTGACAACTTCAAAAATCGACTGAAGATACAATGAAGAAATATTTATCCTAAATTTTCAATGTCCTTTCATACCGTACTACTTCCGCGCACGCACCAATAGTCACACATAATGGGTTTCACCACTGTTGGACCAAGTATTTTCAATTATGAAAATGAAAAGTAATCTAGCCATGGAGAGGACACACACATTTTAAGTCCCCCTAGATCCATAAATATTCACAACTCATACCTTGCAACCGGTAAATTTACTGCAGCGACTTTCATCGCTTCCATCGTGACAGTGTTTTTGCCCATCACACCAAAACTTTTCTGCGATACATCGACCGTCGTCACATCTGTAATGTACAAACAATAGTAGTACTCACACAGGCACTGCATGCTGCAGGTGCTGCATGGCAATTTCAAGTTTTAAGGACTATTCCACTAATAATCCTCATCTTGTAATGTGAATGGGCTTATTCAGAATCCCTAATGGGTTAATCTCCAACATTTATAGCAAAATAGAACCTCTTTTGAGCTATATCCAACTTTGGCTTCACGAAAGTGCCGTATTAGAGAGTTTTGCTCGAAAGAGTTAAGATTATATACATTAGACACCAGTATGCCTCACGCAAAACTGTCGTATAAGAGAGAGTGTCGTTCAAAAGAGGCGTCGTAAAAGAGAGGTCCAACTGTACAACACTAACCTCTTTTCGGCGTCAGTGCACTCCCTGGACGTACATCCCTCCTCATCTGATCCGTCACGACAATCATCATCATAATCACAGCGCCACCTGCCGGGAATGCACCGGTTGTTGTTACACTTGAAATACGTCGGCTCGCATGTCTGTTGTTCTAAAAAAGGGAAAAACACACAAAATAAATGAATGACTTCTGTTTATTTTGTGTAGAATTCGATTTAAGGAACGTGATTTATTTTGTACTGTCCTCTAATTTATAACAAGTAGCAACTTGGAACTTTTCGGCTATTTTTCTGAAACAAGTACACATATTGGTCATGCATAAGGTTGCCTCTTGTTTGGAGCGAATTTACATCAAAAAATTGAAAAATCTAACTGAGAAACATGGCAGAATATGATTGACTTTAACAGTCATGATTGTATGCCTTGCTGAAGTAAATTGTTGGATTAATTTACTTGCCATAGTGGTAAAAAATACCAATGTCTCATAACCCTTCGGTAAAAGGGTAAAATAGTAAAATGTAAATTTGTTGAAATTCGACTTATCTGCTACACACTTACCACATTCCGGTGGTTCATCAGAATTGTCACCAATCCCGCAATCTGGATCGCCGTCACACTTCCACGACTCCGGTACGCACCGTCCAGTCGTGTTACACAGAATGTACTCTGAAAGTTTAATTTACATGTACCGTATATTGCCGATTTAACGTGCATGCGCGTGACACCCATTTTGGCCCCGCACTATATTTAAGATCATGCAAATCCTATTCAGGAGTCTTGTTAACGTCTTGTTAACGATCTATGGCCCAACCCTCCTATGTCATGTAACACAATATATATGTGCCACAAGACATCCAAAATCTATTCCATGTACCGTATTTGTCTGTTTATTGGCGCATGCGTGATCAACCTATTTTTTTTAGGTGCGCCTCATTAAAGTCACCCCTCTGACCGAATCATTACCATATGTTCAGGCCAGGGGCAAATGATAAACCTGTTACTATGGCATCAAATTCAAGTAATTTCTTGCTCTGCAGCAAGATGACAGCATGCAGTTTCTAAGAATTGTTTACTTTTTGAAGGTACAACAGTTCTAATATAAAAATTATAACCATTAGCATGTATTAGTTGCAAAACATTTGTAGATTGAACGATGTTACCACTGTCAAAATGTTCGTAAATGCATCCAAAAAGGGGGTGCGCCTCAATTCGGGCATGTGCCAATAAACTGACAAATACGGTATGTTAAGATAGGTTAACTTTCTTAGCTGGTTATTTAAAACAACATAACATGCATAAATATTATGATCCTCAACCTGCCGTCAACAAGTCACGGGGGTGAAAAGGTCGTAAATGAAAGTAGTGCAAGGTGTGAAAACGGGCGGTGCACATTAATTTGGGAGTGCGCGTCAAATTGGCAATATACGGTACTTGCTGCAGCACTGTCCACAATAGACTTGACTGTTCTTCAAAAATGCTTGAAATTAAACTGGCAAGTTGTCGTCTATACATAAACCAGTTGACATTCCCGAAGGGCTGTTTCATTAAAAATCTTTTCCCGTGTATTTCATCTCAGAACTATTTCTGATATTGTGTCTTTGTTATAACTGTAAGACCATATATATATAGAATTCCATCACAAATGTTAATTTCAGGGACATTGGGATTACGGGTTCACTGGTCTGAAAACTCATAATAATATTTCACTCACTATCCTTGCACGAGCTGTTCCTGCAGTCGTCTTTCTCATCGCTGTTATCGCCGCAATCATCATCGTTGTCACACCTCCACACGTACGGAATGCATCTCTTGTTGTCGCACTTAAACTGGTTTTCAGCGCATCGTGGTACAGCTAGAATTTTATATAAATAAATGTCCTTTTGAATTAACTAGTAATCTATGTGTTACATGTCACTTATTATACCAACCCATTAGCACTTTATAACATGTTGATACACAAAAATGTGACAGGCGACATTTCTTGCGTTACGAGATCCAAGATTTCTCACTGAAAGGAGTGCAAATTTGACATTTCATTGAAACATCTTTTTAATTTCCTAAAATCCAATGGCAAATTTATTGGCAAAACAGGCAAACCACTCACTGCAGCTCTTCTCGTCTGAGCTGTCGTTACAGTTGACCTTCATGTCGCACTTCTGTGAGAGCGGGATACACTGTGGTGGGTTGGTACATTTAAACTGACTCTCCAGGCACGTGTGCGTGTCGCACTTGAGCTCATCAGAACCATCCTTACATTGCGTTTTACCGTCACAGATCTGTGTGGGAGATATGCAATCCTGGTGGCTGCTCGCATTGTGACACTGAAATGATAAAACACACACACGAATTTCTCTATTAAAAAATATCCAGTTTTGCATATCCTTACATTATGTGACTGTCTAAAATTTCTGCAAGAGGTCATATGTATGTACGCACCATTACGCATGCACACGGCGGTCAATTGTTATTGCTTTTTACTTACATTAAAATTCGCGATAAATGTAAGATAATTTATGGCTTGTATTATGCATGTGCACACGTGTGTTTACATATGATTTAGACTCCATTCAGATTTAAAATACAATTTGGTAAATGTGCACAATTTCCAGTGCTTTCAAATCTTCTCATAGTGCATAAATATCTATGAAAAACGACCATTACCTGGAAGAGTCCTGCTTGGCGGCACTGATACGGTGGGCACACGCCGCTTGGGTGTCCTGAACCATCCTCATCAGATCCGTCACCGCAGTCATCCTGTCCGTCACACAGCCACCAGAACGGAATGCACTTGTACGTCGACTTGCACAGGAACTCACTTGTCGTACAGTTGGACAAACATGACCTGGATAAAGGCAAACAATTAACTTAAGGTCCCAACATCCAGCCAAGTAATGTCAAATAAATTACCAGTATTACGCTGTACAAAACCGGATAAAGCAATGCTAGACCAGTCTCGAGAACTCATCTTCTCCTTCTATTTACATAACATTAAAGTCTGCATAGCGAAAAAACTTCCAGGCAACCCACTACCATTCACATTCTAAGTCACCATCCATGATCAAAATTTCATACATGATGGAGAAAAATGACCTTGATTTGTCGACTTACTTTTTGTCAATAGACAAGTAGAAATGTTCTGGGCATGAACACATGCGCTGTTGTCCACCTGGTTTGATAAGACAAAGAGAACCATTTCCGCATCCACCATTGTCCTCACAGGGGTTTATCTACAAACACAACATACGTCGTGGTATACCTTTTCCTCTCTTTTTGTTTTCACAGGCAATAATTTTTTCCAGAGCTGGGATTGCCGCGGTTTTCACGTCATGAAATATTTAGGCTTGACTAAAAATTTCCCCGACTGTATGTAAAATCCCCAAATTTCCTAATTGCGAAAATTTTGATCATTTTAGACTTTTTCAGTATCTTTATAAGTACTACAAGCGATGTTATTTTGTCAAAAGTAACTGAAGTTTCATTTTACACAGGCTTAGACATGAGAACATACTTGATCTTTCTTAAACGACGTCTGCCTGTATTTGTGGTAGATCTGTATGTCCATCGGTCTGTGAATAGTTGATCCAATACTAGTTCTATCTTGACCAGTGTATTTATGTGCCCGCTCTACATTGGAATTCTCCCAATCCGTCCAGTAAATGTAATCTTCAAACACAGTGATGGCAAATATGTGTGCTAATTTCTCCCGAATGATGTACCTTTTGTTGCTTCCATCCAAATCTGCAAAGGCTATGTAATCCAACCTGAAACAAAGGAATATTGCTATCTTAAATGTGAAAAAAAAATTCACAATTTTGAAATCAATACCATCACACTCAAAAGTTCAACTAAAACATAAATCATTTAAAATTTTCATTGGAATTATAGACGGGCAGTCAAACCTGTCCTGATCGGCACTTGTTTTGGTTGACATTCTACCATGTACGGCACTTTGATCGTTCTTGGAACCCTTAATATTCATGTTTGTTTTACCTATTTTGTGGGTGCATACCTGCCTTTTACGGCATTCTAGTTCTGACAAATTAGGGCGCTGCTCAAGACAGGTTCTACTGTATCTCAAAATGTTTTAACACCGGCCTACCTTGCATCCGCCCAAATAATGTGTTCTGCTACGTAATCTATGGTCAACGCATTAGGCCATCCTAGGTTTTCTCTGACAATGTTTCTCTCTTTCGGGATTGTCCCGTCCATTCCAATACGACCAATATGTGCGCGATCACCCCAGTCAGTGTAGAACAACCAGCCCTTGTACGGATGAACCTGTATAGCACGTGGCTCTTCCAGACCCGTTTTTACCAACACCTAATAGTAAGACATACAGCGCGTCTTCATGAACTAAATGGTCAATAATTAGTGGGCGTGCAGCAATTCATTGTGCTAAGCAGCCCAGAAAACCCCATTGTCCAGTAAGGGGCACACGCTCCTAGACCAGCGTGACAGCCTTAACGGCCATACCGTTTAGTTCATGAAGACACGCTGATAGTTGTTGGTTAAGTGCATTAAAATATCTGTACATGTATTAAAATGCCATCTTGAAAATATGGCGTTTGGTTTTGGGATCGACAGCTTACTCAAAACAAACAATTCTTTTAACAATTATTTCTGTGTACATGTATTTGATTTTCTCTTGCATGAATTTTCGCATTCTCTTTTCTTTTTATGGCAGACAAAACTTCTTTACCTTTCTGTATTTTCCGTCTAGTTTGGACACTTCTATTGTATCTGTAGTTTTGTCACACCAGTACAAGTTGCGCCCGACCCAATCCACAGCTATGCCATCTGGATTTCTTAAAGTTGTTTGATGCAACGTCTACAAAAATAAACGCATTATGTATAATCACAACTACTTTGCCCAAGATTGTTATGGAGATATTGTAAACTTGCAACCAGCTAAGAATTACTTACGTAATTACTTAAACAGCTCAAAACAAAGATGATAGAATAAACCTTAATTAACCGTTTTATTTTCAATCACAAAGCCTACAACAAGGTTCTTTTTACCTCCCAGTGGGTTGGGTTTGCCTCATCCATTCTCATTATTATGGATTGAGTACTCGTCGTGTCTGACCAGTAGATTTTCCTTTCCTGCCAATCGAAGTCCAGCGCTACTGCGTTTGTTAAGTTTTTAACTATAAGTCTTTCTTGTCCGCCATCCAAAGTGATGTTACGTATGTAATAGCGGTTGGATATAAGAACCACAGGTCTCGGCACTGAAAAAAATTCAATTCAATGTTTACGAAGATTAAAAGTATAAAGGAAGTCCAGTGTTTAATTACAATTAATTTACAATATTACAATATCATATTACAAGAATGATTGGAGTGCTCATGACTATTCAATTGAAACTTGCAGTTTAGGGGATAGCGCACTTGTCTTAGTTATTTCGGTCAAATCCAAATGCTTCCAAAATAAATAAGTACGTCATAGGCTTATTCACAAAGGGAATAATAAAATTGTAATATAATGTAATTATATTATATAATTTCGTTCAGGGTAGTTGGTGACCTTATCTTAACTGTAATTACACAATGGTCACGTTCATGATACACATGCACAGATACAGCATTTAATCAATACAGTAGTTTTGAGCGGAACCCTAATTTCTTGAGACTAAAATGCCGTAAAAGGCAGGTATGCCCTTCAAAACAGGTAAAGTAAACTTGAATATTAAGGGTCCATTTTACAATAAAGTGCCCTAAAGGCAGGTATGCCGTACCAACAGATGCCGCTCAAAACAGGTTATACTGTAATAAAATGTTATTGAAACCTACAGGGTGGGTTGTCACTGACTCTGCAGCCACGCTTGTTCAGCTCCAGGGTGAAACCTTCAGCGCAATAACATTTGTAATCACCTATCCTGTTTATACAGTAGTGACTGCACGGGAACGAATCACACTCGTTTATATCTGAAATATGAATAAAAATTCAGTATGATTTTAATTAACCTATTTGTACTCAAACCACTTGAAAGAGTAGAGCCTGTAAAATATAAATACGTATCACGTGATCACTGAGTCAAATTTTACATGCAAACAGCTACAAATGTATTTTAAAGCCAGTTTCCTTGTGTTTATATAATTACAATACTTAACATTAGAAACTGAATGCCAATTATAAACACAATGCAACCTTGATGTGGTGGTTGGGGAGGGGCAAGAAGAGGATGGGTGGGGGGAGGTGGTGGTAGGGGTTTACATCCATACTTTGGAAAACATTTAGCGCATCTTTATAAACTAAACGCATGCAAATTTTTGTGTGTTTAGCATGCGTTGAGCTTCCCGCACGCGTTTGTCTCACTGGCTTTACATTACATCGTTACTGTCAGTGTGTTATGGGTGGTGCATTAGTTTATGAAGACGCACTGATTGTGGAATTATTGTGCAGAGATGAAAATGGACCTCTCCGAAAAAGTCGGAAAGGTTTCAAATTCAACAGAATTTGCAACCTTTCCAATGGCCGGAAAATGAGCATCGTTTTAAGGAAAGGTCGGATTTCCGGCCCCGGCCACCCTGGCCTCCCAACCAGATCCATCAATGGTATGGAACTGTGTCGTACCTGCGCACGTTCTCGAGTCATTTTGAAGCTTATATCCTTCCATGCAGCTGCACGTATAACCAATCTTCTCATCGTGGCAGGATTGATCGCAGACCTTTCTGCCGGAAAACATACACTCGTTCACACCTGCAATACCATAATGAAAAACCAAAATGATTTAAAACACATCAACACCTTTCTACTCTTTGGCCAAAATAATGCGACCTTAATTAATGACAATCATGCAAAAACCATGTGATTTGTGTCTCACATGTCCAAAAATGGACCCTGATCAAACAATTTTTAAAAAAAATTAACGAAACTGTTACCCTGTCAAACGACAGGTCTTTGAACCAAATTTAAACAGCAAGTACTGACCACAAAGCAGCTCATCCGTGGCATCTCCGCATTGATCTCTGCCATCGCACATTTGGGCCTCCGGGATACAGATGCCGTTCTTGCACTCGTACATTCCCTCTCCGCAGCGTGGCGAGGACGTCGTCTTGCAGTTGGCCTCGTCACTGTGATCCGGACAGTCTAAGATTCCGTCACACTTCTTACTATTGTCCAAACAGTCTCCGGTACCGTTACCGCTCGCGCACTGGAACTGATCCCAAAGACACTTCTTGATTTCTGAAAACGGAACAAGTCATCTATTTCTTTTGGCACATAGGTTGCAAACAATTCTACATCTAGGATTGCGACCAAATTAATCTAGTGCGTCCTTCATATCAGCTACCATATAGGTCTCGGGCGTCAAATGTACCAACCATGCACCTTCTGATTAAACACTATCCAAGGGAGGTAAATAGAGGCAAAGGTTGTCATTATTATGAATAACATATATCAATCCAAATTCAACCCTGAAGTTTCACAAGATACAAGATATGTAGCCCGCTTGGCCAGGCAAGGAGGTAAATGCTATCTGCAATGCTCTTTACTTCCGGTGCTCAAGGCTCCCACAGTAGCACTGGCCCTTTTTTACCCTGCACACAAATCAACACCTGTTTTCTGACTGCATGCGGATGGTTAGCTTTGGGAATAACACATACATAACGTAAGCTACACATCTCATAAGGAATACGTCAAACAACATACTGCAAGTGGCTGGTTCATCAGACTTGTCTCCGCAATCGTCCTCTCCGTCACAGTAAAACGAGTGGCGGATGCATCTATAGTTCCGACACTGAAACTCGTTTCTCTCACACGGCAACGGTTCTGCCACAGAAAACATTCACTAAAACGTTTGCTAAGTAAAAGTTAAAATCAGTGTACTCTAGTATGGAATCACGGAATATCGATGATTTAACCCACTTTTCAGTTAAATTAATAGAATATTCAAGTGAGCCACGGAATTCAAATCTTTTAAGCAGAAACACGACTTTTCACTTAGTTGCCTTTATGAATTGTAGCTAAGAATCTCTAGTTCACTGAAAAAAGTACAGTAAAACTTGTTTTTGTGTCGCTAGTTAGTGTCGCTCAAGACAGATTCTACCGTAGTATGAATAGCACTCACCACATCCTGCGTTGATTTGTTCATCTTGTTTATCTTTACAGTCGGCTTCACCGTCACACACCCATGACTGCGGGATACACTTGTTTTCACTCTCACATCGGAACTCACTTGAGTAACAGTGAGAATGTGCATCTAAATAAAAAACCGGTTAAGCAATCAAGCGTCGAAGTCAGTCACAGGCTAAAATATTTTTATGCTCCACAAGTACTTTGGAACTTATTACACAGTGGGTACAACTGCAAAACCCAGATCTGCCACATTGCCAAATACATGCAGATTTTGCAATATTTAAGTTTGCGGGAATAACCACTAACATTGTGTCACATTGGAGGCTCGATATAATTAATCATGATGTGTGTTTAAAAACGCCACACATAGATGACAAGTTTGGTGATAAATGCCAATGTGTTAGTTACTTCAGTACAGCTCAATCTTGCCTAAATTTTAGCACATGTATTTTACTCACCACATCCCTCTTCGTCTGATTCATCCATACAATCTTTATGCCCATCACATTTCCAGGACCGTGGTATGCAGGTCGGCGTGAATCCATGAGCATCGTCGCACAGAAATGACGTTGCTGGGCATGAAGGCGCAGGACAGCCCTTTTCATCCGAGCCGTCTGAACAATCCTTGTCACCATCACATATCCAGATTTGTGGAATACATTCAGAGTCGCTGCTTTGGCATTTGAACCAGTGATCGTTACAAGGCGGTGGTCCGTGCGCTACAATACAGCAATTGCAGTTGTTAATGTAACATTGTTGGCTGTTGCTTTTCCGCGGAAAATAAAGTTCGGTATGTCCCTAGAACTTAAGTTTATCATCTATCCCGTCACGTTGCTAATTTGGAACAATTGGAACAAATAAAGTTATTCCTGTATGTGCAATTAGAAACGAAAATGCCCTGTGTTAGTACCTGCACACGACTACTATTTCCCGTAGAGTCTTATTGTGCTTTTAATCCTTTTCACTTAAAAGTATAATTTTAGATTTGTGTACCACTCGTGTCATACGTACTGGTATTGCACTGTTCATCCTCTCTGTCCCAGCAGTCATCGTGATCGTCACAGATCCACGTATCCAGGATACACGCCGTCGTGTGGTTACACTTGACCAACCGGCTCAAGTCCATGCCGTCGCGAAGTGCAAAGTGAGAACAGTTGTTGTCACCTTCACAATGCATCTCGTCTGACGCATCTGGACAATCCTACAAAGCAAAGCGCAAAACCTACATAAGAGTCAGAATCTTCTTTTCTAAGATCAGTTTCATTTATGAACCAGTTCAGTTATGACACCTGGAAATTTATCACTTTTTGTTCAAAGCACCCAAGTACCAGGCCTTGACTTTAATGCCCGCGTCTTTCTGCCAAAACAGACAAAGTTTCAAAATGATAATTTTCAAAAGTGTCCATCAATAAGAGGGACAAAAGTTGTGAACCTACTAGTTCAACCAATACAGCGCAACAGACACAAATGAGAAACTGGCAGACAACAAGGAAATTTTGTCCATCAGGTTGACGGACATAAAATTTCGTTAATATTTGCATGAAGTACTACCTTCATGCAAATGTTTTGAGTAAATATGTTCTGCAAATACAACACAACACTTGTTGCCATGACTTCACTGCTACGTCACCAACAAATGACATCAAACTATTGAAAATGAATGGAGTGACACCATAATCGGCATGTAGAGGATGTGTCAATTTCTCACAAACTCACCATCACTTGTCTCCCTGAATGTTCGGGTGGTAACAACATGTTTCCAGTTAGCACAGTAATAATTTGTTCTTCTGTAAGATACTTGTCTTAATCTTTTATTGTCTTACCTTGTCGTAGTCACACTTGTATCTGTTTTGTATACAGGATCCGTCACTGACACATTTGAACTCATCCGGCCCACAGAACGACTCACAGTGGTACTCATCACTACCGTCCGGACAGTGTACTCTACAAGTTGAGGTATTAAGAATTCAATAAAACTTCACCACTGCCTGAAATGGTACAACAAAACTTGCTTTGTGTGACACTGAACTTTTCGTTTGGACTGGGTTTTGCTCAAACCAGCACCATTGGTAAAAGTCCCTCGAAAAGGTGTCATTCATGGCAGGTTCCACTGTATGCAATTTCAGTGGCTGGAACAAATATCTCAATATTGCATGCTCACATTGCGACAGACTTAGTTCCTACATCGTATATAGTCTTGAAAGTGAATCAGCTGGTCTCAAAATCAAAATGTGAAGTCTGGATTGCCATGGAGTGAAATCACAGGTTATTGCCACTTTGCTTTTTCTTTAAAAATATGAGATTTCCCACTGTAATATATCTTTCGTGGCTGTACTTCGAATAGATTATGTATTTTTTATGCCAAAATAACAAAATAATGCTTCTCTACACAAAAAACTTACTGTCCGTCGCACTGCTTTTTGACGGAAATACATTGTCCACTTCGGTTTCCACAATGGAAGTAGTTCTCAGGGCAGACTCGACCACCTGAAATACAAATAGAACTTAACAAAACTTTTGCGACAAAGACCTCTTTATCATACTGTCTGTTGACACGAACCACTTAATTTACACCAAATGTGGACTCAAGTTAAAACAGCTGCAAACGGCACTGCCAGCGACTTATACAGGATTTTTTAAACAAAAAATTTCATTCAAATAGGTATATTAGTGGGGGGGGGGGGGGGGGGGGGGGGGGGGGGGGGGG
>JBCAUI010513980.1:0-12338 GCA_038406195.1 Haplosyllis anthogorgicola | reverse complement strand
GTTAAAGCGATTTGACCCCAGAAGTAAAGTGCAAAAAGTTGGAAAGTTACCCCCCCCCCCACCGCCCACCTACGCACGTATCGGCAACGAATTACTAGGAGAGGTTGAGTGCTAAAAGTTGAAAATTCGCTTTCCTAAATTCCACTTCACCCACCGAAAAACTAATCACCACTTTCTGCCCGACACCTTCCGTCTGACCGAGAACCGTCTGTGTTCTGTGATGGTCACTGTGATCTTTGGTCAGCCCACGGAATTCGTATCAGAAGTTTAACAATAGAGGTTTTTCCAAATTCGATGTCCAGCTAATCACCTAATTTACGTAATTCACTTAATTAGATAAGAGCTACACCAGTATCATTTTTGGTGTGCCTACCATTTATAGTGTGACAGTGATACCGATTTTGGTAGGTATAGTACACTAATATCAGTATGTTAAACCAAAATTAGTGCAGTTCCTCATACAAGGGCAATACCATTATTGGCCTGTATCCTAATTGCAATTGTAGAACAATGGGTAGACATGCCTTATATCAATTAAACTGTCTCAAGAAATTGTCAAATTAAGTGAATTAGGTAAATTAGGTGAATTAGTTCAGGAAATTTTAATTTGGAAAAACCTTCAATAGCGCATCAAAAGCATGGGGTGAAATTCTTTCGTTCTCTCCTTTGTTCTCCTCGTTTCCAAAATGATACGATTTCTGTGTACTGTTAGTCATTTCATGCCAAGGTGCTGTATTTATTAAGGGTAAACGTTCCCAGTATAAGTTAATATCATCAGTACAAGGTGTATAAAGTACGGGGATCTGATAGGTAAAAACCTGAAGTGTACCAGGCTTTTAACAACAAATCGTATTTTAATCTTCCCATAAATGTTATTTTTGATGTTGTAGTTTTATATGTGTCAGATTTGATGTCCCTTGAGTTCTTATGCTCGTCATGTTTGTTTCATCATGTTCATTATCTTTCATCATATTGTAGCCGTTTACATGCGACTGCATGTTTGATATGATTTTGCCGAACAATTGGTCTTACTTTCACCCTAACTTCACATGAATTCAACAAAAGAAATGACCTGTAATAGATATAATGCAAATAATTTTAAAAATACAATGGTGCATTTATGATATCATTATATATATATCCGAATATTTATTATTCATTCTAAGGAAATGCTCCGGTCTGTGAAGATGGTTTCCACCTGAAGTCTAATTTACGCGCCCATGTCGGTGTGTGGACAGCACGCACGCAAGCTTACAAAACAACTATTACAGGTTGGCATTTAGTTATTGTTTGTGCTTGGAAAGAATGTATTTGTGGTAGCATTGCGTTTGGCAATGTAAAATTGTAGTAAAAAATTATTTTAAAATTCAAAGCGAAAAGTGAGTAGAGGGTCACTGATTAAAACAACGCATCTTGTTCGAAAAGTGATTCAAGCTTCTGGTAACTCTGCTTATTTGGAATGTTTTGATTTGGAAAGTAAAATCTACATGTACATAGAGCCAGTTTTCTGTATTGTTTTCAATATGTTTTCCACGTTTTCAATTAGCGACAAAAATCTAGTTACCACTCAATGTCTTTTAGATATGTGATCAATTTATGTGTGATAAACAGAATATCAAATTACTATAAATTTTTAACGTCTCGCAGCATTTGAATTCAATTAAATTTCATGCTGGGTTATTGAAACTCTATTGAAATAAAATTTATAGAATTTAATGATCTGATGTTAGGTATGGACTACTGTTCATGTATTTTGTTTGTTTTAAATGAGCACTATTGAGGTCAAGAGATTCTCAACATACTGAACTCTACAAAAGAGCAGAGGTTATCAGTAAAGGTTACTTGTTTGCTGCTGATATAAAATTAGGTAATTTAGGTAATTATCTGTTTGGGATAAATGAATAACTATGATTTATAACTTTAAAAGTTATCATTTTCCTTTGGGTGTGCTCAGTTAATTTCAACAATACTTTTCTCATTCTTTTCCAATTTGAGATCTTTTAAAGTTTTGAAATTCAACAGACCATTTTGACTGCCTTGTTAATTAATACACCTAGACAGGCTAAAGGATCTCAAAACACATTTAAATGAGGGTCTGTTGTGAAAAGACTACAACAAGTTCATTTAAGTTGTGTTGCAAACTAGTTCCATGTTCACATAAGTGCACATCTAGTCTCATTGGAGGTACAATTTGAACTGATGAAAACGGTTAAAACAATACCATGAATACTACATGTAAAACTAATTTACCAATGGGATAGCTTCATGTTTATCACGTGTTCACTGCAGTAAGTGCAGGGTGCGAAGAGAGGATTAGTGCATGTTAACTGTTGACACTGCGATGTGATAA
Organism: Haplosyllis anthogorgicola; assembly: GCA_038406195.1. Classification (NCBI taxonomy): domain Eukaryota; kingdom Metazoa; phylum Annelida; class Polychaeta; order Phyllodocida; family Syllidae; genus Haplosyllis; species Haplosyllis anthogorgicola. The sequence goes on along the minus strand of JBCAUI010513980.1, from coordinate 9,988 downwards.
GCATTGACACTCTGTGGACACGCTGTTGGCACTCTGTTGTTGACACTCGTGTCATCTCTTGACATCTGTAGCAAAACAAATTGAGGGACAAAACATATATCAACAAACCTTGGAAATACCCGCACCCTGAAGCTACCCTGCCCTAAGGGATACCCCGTCACACTTGAGCAACTTTTCTCTACTCGCCAGTCTCTAAGTATAAAAGCCAGTGATCCCCAATTCTCTGTCTCATTGAACATTTAAGACACGAAGAATACATCTTACACTCTTTGACAGAAAATGGCTCTGGTTTGTAAAAAAATACAAAATTCAATTCAATTAGTAGTTTTAAATAGTAATTTTTAAAGTTCTTCTCTTCAAGTAATTTCTTGCCCACACTGCAGCTTCAAAGTCTGTCAACCATGATGTAAACAAAAAGAGGGATGTCCTTTAATCCAGGGGTCTAGCTAAAATCCCTCTTCAGTTAATCGAACAACAGATAAACAAATCAACCGGATATCCGACTAACTTGTCAGTACACGGAATTCGTATCAGAAGTTTAACAATAGCGCATGAAACGCAGAACGTGAAATTCTTTAGTTATCTCCCTGTTCTCTTCGTTTGCAAAATGATACAATTTTTGTGTACTGACCAGCACCATTCAAGCGAATCTCTAAGACAATTTAAAATAAATATTTGAGTAATTTACACCTTGTTTCAAAGTTACTTACTGATTACTGTAGATCTATAACCAGCACCTTAAGATGTGTAAACATAGGAGACCTTTAAATTTTGTGTAAAAAATAAAATGTTTGCTTGTGAAGTTGACCAGTATTCCATTAGTTTGAAGTTGTACCACTGGACGATGTGTTTTGCGGTCATTGTCTTTTCAGTTGTTCAGTTGTTCTTCATTCAAATAACTGAAAAAATTGCTATCCAGATGTCACTGTGAAAATGACACCCTGCAGTTAGCGTTTTGCGTTTGCTTTTTAAATGGCCATACATGGCCGTACAAAAGCTCGGACATCTAATAATCAGCAGTGTTTCATGGAATATCCATAACTAAACAGTAGGGACCTTCAGCAGTAGGTAATGTGGCTCCTGACATGACTAAAACGTGGTTTCTGCAGGTTTTCACTTCAGACAGGACCTGAAAATGGAGATTTTAAGCATTTGAGTTACCTGATCATATTTCACGAGTAATTTGTACAGAATGGATTCAAAACTGGTATATAATGACGGAGTTCTCTGCATTATGAAGAATTAAACTTTGTGTTGTAACTTGGCATTTTTCGCACCAAAAATATAAGCTAAAGAGAGAGTGTGTTTCTAAATACTCACCAAAATCTTGAGACAAAACGTGGGTTGTATGACCACATCATGCAATTGTTAACAGACTAGAATGACAGTCTCTAGACTTTTGATAACTTTATTAACTCTGGATTAAAATACATGTAGTCTCTAGTGAGGTGCAATTAGAACTGAGTAAAGATGGCTACCAAAGATACTAACAATGATAATAATGCATGACTCTAATTAACCAACACATGTAACTGCTGCTGCAGGTGTAAAGTGGGAAGCCTCCAGCACCCCTGGTATTAACTCTAACTGCAGTCCGTAGACTGCAGTGCTCCTGGTGGCAACTATGACCGAAGTTTAGTCCTTTAACAGTTACCAACTCACCAACCGTCATCTTGCTGCCTGGACATCTTAGCAATTAGGGCCTCCGTAGCGGATTGAGGGGGGGGCCTCATTGGCCTGCCCCCCCCGCACCCCTGTCCGTTATTTTGGGCCCCCTTCTCCGTCTGTTAAAACATGTTTGGCGGCCATTTTGGGCCCCCTCGAACTAATTTCTAGATCCGCTACTGGTCCTTAACTAGGATTAAACAGTAATCACATTTCATGTCAGACAAAATTATATATTTAATTTAAAATGCCAATACCGTAGTGCCATCTGAAGATAATTTGATCCCTATGATAACAGAACTCGTACCTTAATGTTTGCATTACTTGGACAAAAAACAGATAATCATAGATGGCAGCAGTAGATTTGTGTATTGAAAATTAAAGTTTTGTGTTTAAAAGCAAATTATAGTGCATCAATTTCAGGAATGGAAAGCAGGGGGCTCTTTCCTGAATGGAATGTACAATAATTGCCTAGTTGTTCATAAAAATAGGCCGAGTTGTTAATGACACAAAATTTTAATTTCACTAAACTTAGAAAGAGTACCAGTCTAAACAAGTAAGGGTCTTGTTGATGCACCAAAGAGAGAGCCCAACTTTCATTTAAACTGTGAAATTACGAATGTGTTGTCCATTGGCGGATCCAAGGGGGGGGCGCCAGAGGCTCGCGCCCTCCGTACACCCCAAAATTTCATCATTTTCATGCAGTTTTTTGGCGATTTTTACGCAAAAATGGGCAAAAATTGGGGCGCCCAAAGGTTGCCGCCCCCTACGAGAAATCCTGGATCTGCCAGTGTTGTCTGTTCATACAAACAAGGCTCGTTCACTTGTTGCTTTTGTTAAAGACCCCCAGGGTTCCCCATCGGCAGGCCAGGCTGTTTAATAACCCGTTAGAGGAAATGAACGGATGAAGCTTTGTGCTGTGATTTTGCAGAGATCAAAATACACTTCATGAATTTCTATTGTTTACAGGTCTCTCTTTTTTTCTGAAATACGTTTCATTTCTTACAAGGATATATGCATTATTTTTGGTATCAACATTTAAAAAAAATGCACATGTTATACGCTATTACAATGCCTTTAAAAATGTCAATTTTGCTGCAGCCCCTTTGCTAAAGAAAGAGTGAAAACACCAGAGCCTGAACTTCCTACAAGTTTGCAACACAGAATTTCAAATAAAACTTTTGTAAAGCGGTGTGAAGTTTTTATTTCAAAACTTTCTCAATTTGATAGAGCAGATCGTGAAATTACTATCAAAAGTTAGCGTGCGAATTTCAATAACTCGGTACGAAATTTTCAATTGACTTTCATGCTGAGTTATTGAAATTTGGACGCAAACTTAGTAATTTCACGATCTGCTGACCAGTACTTCTAAAGAAATAGATTTTAAATGAGGTCCTTTAAAATGTTGTCCTTTAAAATTAATTGAGAATAAAAATGTGTTGTAGTTTCCATACTGAGAAATAAAGTAAACACATTTAAATTGTTTCAAAGTAACTTTGTTGGGTTTATTTTAACTCCCTGAGTTGCACAAGACCACTATTACCGTCTTTAAGATATGTTCAGTATAAAATTTGAGGCTATGATGAACACAAAGAAATAATTTTGCGCAAGATTATACAACTCGCAGACACGTCAATAATTCGTTTTATGTTCGTCTTCTCCACGGACAATGTTTCAAGAAAATAAATTTTCAATTTTGTAGGGTACGGGCTATACACTGTGAACGGACACAAAATGACATGACTTTAACCTGAATAAACCAGAAGTACTGTATCGACAAATTTGAACATAACACATAACACCTAAATTTGGGTTTAAATGTTTAGAAATGGGGTTTCAATTCCAAATGGATAACAAACAGCCCATACCTATTAAATTATTCCACAGATGAATGTATCTGTAAATATCTTTAACACAGGATGTACCAGAAAGAGGCAATTGAGAGGTGCAGTGGAAGGCTGTGGTTGAAGGTGAGTAAAAAGATAAAAGTAATAGGTGTATGATTAGGTAGTAGTGGAAGTGGGGGTGGAGGAGACAGAAGAAGACAGTGGTAGGAAGGGCAGGAGAAGGTTGTGGTGGGAGGGGATGGATGTGGTGGGAGGGGCAGGAGAAGGTTGTGGTGGGAGGGCAGGAGAAGGTTGTGGTGGGAAATTTAGTTGTGGTATAAGGGGCAGTGGCGGGACTGCAGAAGAATGTTTAGGATGAGGTATTAAAGAAGGTTGGTTGTAGTGCAAAAGATTATTGTTGATGGTGAAGGGAAGATTCGGCCAGGGTTAGAGAACATTTTTTGAACTACTTGGTAACATGACAAACAACAGTGAAATGTGATCTAAAATACATAAAACATGTTTTACAAGTGCACAAACCCAATGTTTCAAAAGTTTTGAGTAAAACTAAAGTTATTAAAGTTATTCATGTTCAAGTTAAGCAGGACACACTGAATATTTTATACATGTGTAACATACACAAGATACATCGGAGTTTTTTTCACATTTATAACTACAATATAAGTCACACATCGGTTCACATATACAAGTACAATAGTAGAGAATTTAAGCAAAATTATTTGCTATAGATCTAAAAGAAAATAAAGGATGATCTAAACCAAGTCATACATGGACAGCCCTCAATTTTTTTGTTTCAGGAGGATGGCGACCAGGCATCCATATGAATAATGAAGTTCCTGAATAATATCAATATATACAAATGTCTAAATATACTGTTACAATCAGCACATATTAGTAGCACTTCCATTTAATAATATACAATTGGTAAAAGAGACAAAAAGACTATACATCATTTTGTACATATTTACAGATAAAGACCAGATCAATGTTTTGAAGAAGTAGCTGCCCTAGATCCAAATGAGAATGAAAATGAAGGATGATCCAACCCATTTTAACAGGGACGGCCCTCGCTCTTTTTATTTTACTGGTAGGAGGGTGACTACCAGCCATTCAGATGAACGCAGATGAAAGTAAAGCAGCAGTTTGGCAGTCTAGTAACATTGTGCACAAATAATACAAATATTTACAGTTATTTAGCATATCACATGTTATTTAGCACCTGCAGAGTTTATCACAGTAAATACTAAATGGTGGTAAAACTTCTTACCATATATCATAATAATCTAAACATGATCAAATAACATAAAGACAATATACACAATATTTATGTACAATAAAAAGTACTTATATACAAACAATAGACCTGAGTATTGTGCTAGTCTGCCACAGATCCAGATGAAATGAGAATGAAGGATGATCCAACCCACGTTAACATGGACGGCCCTCGCTCATTTTGTTTTACTGGTAGGAGGGTGACTACCAGGCATCCAGATGAACGTAGATGAAAATACATTGCAATAATAACGATAATGAGACTGGTGGCAGACTCAGAATGTAGAATACAGAATGCACCTTAGACTGACATCAAGTATACCAGTTATATGTTTTTTCATTCTGTTACATCGATAACAGGCTCCATGTCATGAAAGACGACCAGTATGTGTCGTTGAAATTGGTATTTTTACCCACTTGTTTAATTGTGAGGGTGTCATGTCTGGTTATACAGAAGTTTTCCGGTAAAATGATTACATCATTTCAACATTCAACACACGTTTATACCATTGGGGTTCCTCTCTGGAAGTGCATGTACAGTAATAGAATCCTTCAGGTTCCATTGCCGATTACTGTTCAGAGAAACCATACATCATACTTTGGGTTCCTCTCTTCCTTATTGTGACAGTTCCTTTGATCCATGTTGTGTTGTTATGCTGGTCTGGAACAAGGATCCAGTGATGTCGAACCATGAGCTGCAAGTATGATTTAATGGTATCAACAAATAGACCCACTGTAAAACATGAACACCAGAGATGTCGCAACTTTTATGACTTTGGTCAGGAACCATTACAGAAATAAGAATTAGATTTTTAATTTTTGGTGGGAATTTCTTCCTATTGAAACAGGGAATATGTTTTGCCACCTATTAGGCCTATTTTAAATGGGTAACCTATTGGTAAGGGAATGTTTCATATAGCATCTAAAATCCTTCAACTACCAAGTCGCGAAACCACACTTGTGGTCGGCAACTATTTGCTTTGGTTTGAAAAGATAATGACATCTGTGATGTACACTTAAGCTTGGTGGTATCTATTATTTTCCCTCATTCTCCTTGGGTTCAAGAGATGACACACTTTTTTTTTCATTTGAGTAGTGCAACATGATTACAGCTGAATGTGTTCTGCAGAAATCCACATCATGAAATTACTATTTACATCGATTTTTCTAGGTTTGAATTAATTTTGATAACAATTACTGCCATTTAACACTATGGTACCTTAGGGAACAGAACTACAAAATAAAGTGTCATTAGTGATTGTATTTAGTGATGGTTATTATTGTGTTGATGATCTGTTACTGTCCACCCTGTGGATACGAAAAGAGATTCTGACTAATAAATGATACCTTTCTCACAGATGGCTACATCTTTCTAAATTTGATTCTTGCAGTCAGATTCGAGCATAAAATGGTAGGTAATGACAGCAACTTTACATATTTAAAAGACAACAGGAATGTTTGAAAAAAAAATCAAAATTTATTTTAAAGTTTTATATTTTTCATTCATTCCTGTTGTCCTTTAAATATGAAAAGTCTCTGTCATTACCTACCATTTTATGCTCTTATCCAACTGCAAGAAACAAAATGTGAATATCCATGACTTAACTGCATGAAAATTTGTTATCAACCAAATACTAGGCAATCAGAATCACTATAAATATGGGTGTGATTTATCAGTATTCAGTTTCGTATCCGCGATGTGCTATCAGTACCTGACGGTCTCCTCTTCACTTCCTTCTCTTGACCGTAGTGGATCTCTTCACACCCAGTACGTCTTCTATGATCCCTGCGTTACCAAGTCCGACCTCTGCCGCCTGGTACAGGATGTCAGCCAGATTCTGTGCAATAGGGAAGATATAAACAACTAGAAAAAACAGAGGACAAAAGTGTGACTCGGTTTCCGCTGGACATACTGCAGTCTAAGGCAGAAATCCCCATCTTTTTTGCTAGCTATTTTTGGGAGGGAGCCTTGGAGAAAGCCTTTTAGAAATCAAATCATGAAATTTCTGTCAGCTTCAGAACACTGGCACATCAAGCACAGCGTAGAACTTTGTTGTTTCCTCTATTGTTCTGTATATTTACAAATTGATAGGAATTTCATGATTTGTATAAAAGAAAATTACTTGGGTTTATATTGACCACTTATTCTTGAAATGTTAGCAGATTATCAAAGGCGTGTTTCAACTGAAACAAAAGTTGCCTACAAGTAAATTCAGATGTATTATTTGTGCTTATATTAAACAAAATTCTACAAGCCAATATGATATGTAACAGAGCGGACATTATGACTAGATAAAATGGTATTTGTCCATTTTATGGCGCATGCCCGTAATTATTGCACACCCCCTTTTTTCAGCCTACTTCAGGAACATTTCCATCATAACTCACATGTGTTCCATTGGCATTGTGTCTTGAAAGTGAGTTTTTTCATTAAATTATGTATGTTGAAAGATAAAAACTGCAAACATTATTAATAAAACACCAGTGGCATGACTCTATAGTGATAAACTCTGAAGGTATTCAAACATATTGACATGTCTGCCACTTCCAAAATTAATCTGAGTGATTTTTTGAAAAAAGGTGCACCTAAAGAATTAACTCTCCACGCAGTGTGCCGTAAAATGGACAAATTCGGTAATCCCTTGTTTGTTATCGTAATCTTATTCAGGGAAACTAGCACATTGGCGGATGTAGGGGGTGCCGCCGGCACCTGGCCCCCAATCGCCTGAATTTTCTTCATTTTCATGCACTTTCCCCTAAATTTTGGGTGACAATAATGGTGGTACCCCGAACAGGATGACTTTCTATAAGACAAGACAAATTCTATTACGATAAAACTGAAAAATCATTACATGATTGTTTAAATCTATTGACACTGAAGTTGTCTGTTTGAAAAAAAAATACAATACCATTTATTTCAAAGTTTCATTTGAGGCCGTTTAAGGCCGATTAAACTTACTTGACGACTGTTGCCAGGGTTTTTGTTGCGCCATTTTATCAGGATGTCGCGGTTGATGGGTTCCGCTCTGCTGTTTTTGTCTTGAGCGATATTCGTTATCTGCTCAGACTCGAACCCCAAAAATTCAATGGCAATTGACTCCATTGTATTCACTTCAATCTTTCTGGCTAACCTGCTAATTACCGCGTCATTCAATGGAACTACCTGAAATGAATAAAATTACCCTTGATAATAGCTAACTATGAAAATACCTTAATCTGAAACATTAGAATACTGTATCAATAGCATGAATACCACTGCATGAAATTATTTTGCTTGTGAATACTTCCAAACTAGATGATGATGCATGCGATAAAAGATATTAGGCTATTTATTGGAATCAGATCATGAGATTACTATTAAAAGTTAACGTCCGAATTTCAATAACTCAGCATGAAAGTCAATTGAAAATTTGAGTCCGAGTTATTGAAATAACGTTAACTTTTAATACAGCTCACGAAATTCCTATCATTTTGAAAACGCAGAGAACAAAAGAGAGAATGAAGGAACTTCACACTGTGCTTTTGATGCACTATTGTTCCAAAATGATACGAATTTCACCGTCTGGTAATTTCACAATCTGTTGCAGTCTTAAAATTTCCTACCTCTTTGTCACTGTTACTTGATGCTTCACTTTCTCCCCTGGCTCTAGAGAAAACCTGCGAAATAAAATGTTGTTTTTTTTTTAAATATATGCTATTTAAGAAAACTAAAAACAGTGTATATTTTACCGGTTTGTTCCCGGAAACGAGTAATTGGCACCAAAATTTGGAAGCAAAAGTACACGTCACAAAAGCGGAATCTGCACAGAACAATAAAATGTGCTATTATTCCCAAAACTGATAGGAATTTCATCCTCTGTAGAATTATTTTTTAGAAATAGTCTATGTCTTAGAAACATCTCACCTTTGAAGGAGGAACTGGTATCTCAATCTTGGTAATTTTGACTTTCTCAAAATCAAACTTGCTTTGAAGGCCAAACATGTACATGAATTTTCTTCTGTATGACCTGTGGGACAGTGTAGCTATGTGTAACGTCAGGTTCAGTGTGGCCTCGAACGAGTCTTTCTTCGAGTTAAGTTTCAGGTCAAATGTATCAGCATCGCGTGGATAATGTTGCCCGAGACTCTTACAGAGGTGACAAGTGCTGTAGTCCATGACGTCGCCCAGCATCAGTCTCTAAACATTTAAGTTAACAAAGTGTGTTAAGAATCAAATGAAAACAAAGAACAAAATAAGACATGCTCTGCATATGTGTCAGTTCCTAAATTCGATTTCATTTTACGACAATGGAGTTACTCACTGTGTCTTTAATTTCAACAATTATGAAAGAATCATTGAATTTTTTTCCAAATTATTTTGGTCCAAAAAAATTAGACAAATTTGCCTGATTAGGTAAATTTGCCTAATTTGGTAATGGGTGGATACTACTTTTAATACTAATACGCAGAAGATTATTAATTTTAGGTTTCATTTCTAAATTTAGTACAGTTTGAGGAAATTAACGTTAGTTTATTTTTAAAATTGTATAGACTTCACTTTGCTAAGGAATCAAGCTAATTTGTCTAATTTGCCTAGGCTTGTCAAGTTATTTGGGAAAACCTCGAATAACATGTATTCACTCTTCTGTTATGCACACGTGTGTGTTATGAAGTTAAATTTCAATATTTTCCTTGTAAGATGATAAATGTGAACCAAACAGCCAGTAAGTATTTCATCATAATAAAACACAAAGAAATTTCTTCTAAAATTCTTGTCGTTAAAATAGTAAACCCTAAACAAATTTACAAATTGTTCATGGAGAATTCGAAATACTTTTGTTTAATGAATATATAAGATAAAATTATTAAACCCTTCTGAATTTTAGAGCAGATCACGAAATTACATATAAAAGTTTAGCGCCCCGCAATAATTGAACGTCATGTTTAGCTCATTCAATTTAATTGAAGTCGCTAAACTTTTGGTAGCAATTTCATGATCTGGTTGCTGGAGGGATCTTTTTTTCATAATTTTAACTCAAATAAAAAGGGATGAAATCTTTCTTTGAATATACGTCTACGTCTTAGAAAAATTTCAACATACATTTGAAAAATTCCTCTCTTCTGGAGTCCACCTCGGATCGTCACCTCTCGGCGGCCTCCAGGCACCTTCATCGGTCACTGTGAGACCCACTGTGATTTCACTGCCTCCAGGATCAAAGTCGTCA
>JBCAUI010513969.1:0-12339 GCA_038406195.1 Haplosyllis anthogorgicola | reverse complement strand
AAGTTGGAATATAAATATGGAATATATATGGATTTACTTTAGATCTACCTATGTAATATGAATATGGATTACCTGTGTGTGCGTGAGTGCGTGCGTCATATTCTTTAAATCAGCACAGGTCCCACGGACCTATTTTTTATTCAAGAGGAGAGTTAACTGAAAATTTGCGAACAACTGTAATACTTGTAGTTCATGTAAAACTATCTTTTATTTCTTTTATAACATACAACATGGACGAGAGACATTCATGTATCATCAGTGAACATATAATTCAGACAATAAACTTTTTGTGATAGTACCCACAAACACATGTTCATTTTAACAAGTATTAACGCTCACAATTTCTAATACTTGTGCCACTGGCGTAAGTATCTAGTAATAAATGATAAGTAATCAGCTCTGCCATATTTTGACCACATTTGTAAATTCAATATCACAGAAATTCCAGAACAAAGTTAGAATTCATATGTGCAGATTCCACAGTCTGTCACTTTTATATCCTTTAGTGGTCTGTCGTTGTTGGTGTTCTGTGTTTCCATTGCTTTCAGTACGTCTGTTCCTTCAATAATTTGCCTGCAAATACCAAGAGGGGGATAAGCCAATAATATAGCAAAATGATGTCTTATTTTAACTTACTAAAGGCTCTTATAAAGACCAAATGTGTCAAAATATCTTACCCAAATGCCACATATTTTGTATCCATCCAAGTACTTGGCTGCAAAGTTATGAAGAATTGAGATCCGTTCGTGTGTCGACCTTTATTTGCCATACTGATGGTCCCCCGTTTGTTGTGCGATACGATGAAATTCTCATCTAGAAATTGACAAGACGTTTTGACGTAAGTTATGAGTTTGACCTAAAAATAAGTGTATATCGTGCATGAATATAGCGTAATGACGCGATGCAGCCTGTGAATTTCTGCAGTTTAAGAAAACTTTTCCAACTTCCCGCCGTACATTGGAACCAACCCTTAAAGGCATTTTGCCTTCCATAGCTATCATCAATATTCATGTCTATTTAACCTGTATTGAGGGGAATTACAAAAAAACCCCAAAAAACATTCACACATTTAATTACTCGAAGACCCATGTTACTTGCCTTCAAATACTGGCCCATATATAGATTCCCCTCCATCTCCACGTTTCATCCAAATATCTGAAATGAGGTATAATTTGAATTCAAGTCTTGCAAGTTGGTTTTACGAGTACACACAAAAAAAATTAAAATACAAATGTAATGAAGAATAGTCAATGACGTACCTCCTCCCTGTATCCAACCATTTGGAACAATTCTGTGGAATAAGGAATCTTTGTAATGCAACTTGTATTCTGTATGTGGCGATTCGCCTTTTTCCCCAGTACACAACATGCGAAAGTTATCACAAGTTTTTGGTGCTAAATCTGTAAATAACTGAAAGGAGACAAGCATTCATGTCCACGTTATGACACTTGGAATTATCTAAACTTTAAAAGGATCAATTGAACGTACTTGTATTTAAAGTGTACATGTTACACGTTATTCGTGAACAAATTTACCTCAAAGACTAGTTTCCCGACTGGTTTGTCATCAATAGAAATGTCCATGTAGACATAATCGTGCTAATAAATAGAAAATAAATAAGACATTCGTTGTTTTATCAATTAATTCTTTCTAATAAAATTGAACGCAATCATTGAACATTTCACAGTGTTTTCAAATAATGTATACAAAGCATACTTTGTTGGAGTTCAGTTGGTTTTTGTATGCTTCCTCTGCGAGGGTTTCATAGAGCGGCTTGGGACGAAAGTTTTCATAATTGTGCTCCTGCTCCGCCCACTTCAAAAACTCTGCAGGCCCTCCAATAAATTCGTCGTTGCAAAATACAACCGCTTTTTCCGTAAAAACCCAAGCATCCCCTTTCAGCTCCTGGAATGAAAGAAAATATAGCAGTTCAAAATATTTTCAAACCGTTCGAAGTAGATAGCATTAAGTGGCGAGTCTGTAACCAATATAGACTGTCATACATGCCTTTTTCTTTCCATCGATATACATATCCCAGTCAAATTCTAGCATCCCCTGTATGTCGGGATCTGGAAACAGATCTGGATTCTTTGTATTCAGGTCCTAAAGCAAAAATATAATTACTTAGTTGCACCGATCGGGACTTGACCACACATGTACGTGTATAAACTCAAATGTGTTTCAGCAAGCAAGACAGTAGGTCTATCTTTGGAAAAGGAAAAATTCCACAACAAATTAAAATACACCTTTCAAAACTTATAGACACATAGAGAGATCATTTATGAATACTTTGCACTTACTTCGGCACAACATCGTGCCATATGATAGGTAGTATCGCTCAATAAACCACGAACAGCTAGCTTACAGGGTCCTTCCGCCGCCATGGTTGTTTTCCTTGGATACTGTGCAGCTGCCCCCTGGCGTTAAATCTTCTGAAAACATCAGGTGGCAGCACCGTTTTCCCGGGTCATGTCAACCAAAGTTAATTCTTCACAAAACGGAATTCACTCAATGTACCAAACCCAACCAAACGTACAAACGATCGCTGGTACCAATTTTACACATTGATCTGGCGAGGCTGTGATTTATTGGAATGCTGCCTAACTTCTAGACTTCAATGTTAGCATGGACTCCCTCCAAGTTTTGAAGATTTATAAAATGATAAGTTCGAGTAAATTCATCAGTGATAACTTTCCATTTATTCTCGTCATGGTTATCGATAACATGAGTAAATACAATATACATTCAAGAAACATCTTTAAATAATGTTTCTTTTCACATACAACAATAGTGTCATGAAAACTCATACATAATAATTATTTTCGCACTATGTAAGATTAATAGTTCAATTTATAAGCTAATAATTGTTTGGCAAGCTCCGTTAGCTTTTCACGTTTGGCAAGACGGAAAGTGAAAACAGCAATAGTAAACACAATCTACAAATTCGATTTATAGTAGTTAATCTCCAGAAGAAAAATACAATACATACATATATACTGTGCTGGGAATGTTACGAAAGTGTTATTCTAATAAATAATGTCGTAATTTAAGATCACACTCATCAGGAACTTATGGATGTAAATTATTAAGGTACACTTTTGTGAAATCTATATAAACTGCAATAACAGTATGCTATTTTTGAGCATTTAAAATTGATTTGTAAACTGTGTATATACTGAAAACATTTTGGCCCGAGTTTTAAAATATCCAGTTTGACACATTGAAAAAAAAATAGTTTTCCTTCAAGAACATGTTTCTGATAAATTTCTCTAAGGTCACTGCATAAGTATATTTTATGCAGAAGATACGTCGACAATTATATTAAGATAAAGTTGTAAAACTGCGATATTGCAAACAGAATACTACGGCCACAATAAATATCATTTTGGTATTGCCTTTATGCAAAAAGACATAAGATTCCACAATTATTTATTGAACTACTTATGATATGCTCCTCTCAACAATATTTTTGGACACTATAACGCTGCCGTTTCCGTCTAGCAAGAGGTTTGCACGGCAATACTTTGGCTCTCGGTTGCAGGACCTTTTTCCAAAAGTATGGGCACTTCCCTTGATACATTCATGTCCTTCGACGGCCTTCCAGCCTGACATAGCATAAGTTGCACAGCCACTGCATCTCCAGTTTGTGTAATGTTTTGTGACGGCGGGGTCATAGTGTCTTCTATCTTCTTGATGTTATTAAATGCCGTCTCTGGAGGATTAGGAACAAACGGTCCAGAGACAAAAGGATCCAAAGGGGTTGCAGGCTTGTCTTGCACGTTAAGCTCTTCACTAACCGGTTTCACATCAGTTGGTGATAGGAATGATCTCGCGGAGTGGATCTGACCCTGACTGTTTCTCCCTCTTATACGCCGCCTGTAAAATGAAAAAGGCAGGAGTCTATGCTTTAATCATTCTTTCTTTGATGCAGAAATTAAAGTACATTACAGTCATTACGTTACACAGCCTCGTTGCATTAATTGTATTTTCTTATATATTCTTCTGTTCCTCTATTGCTTTCACCAATGGGACCTCTAACTGATTCAGATGTCATGACTTTTCCAGTCATGTACTGTTTCTTTAAAGAAGCTGAACCGGGTATGAAAAGCACATCGCATATTATCACTAAGCTAATTAAACATACACGAAAAATGTTAATAATGGAACGAGCTTATTCCAGTGGTTACATCAATATCTACAATATTATTCACAAACATTTTCACATCTCCTTAACATTTTTGATCGGAATGTGCAATTGTGCATGTGTGTCTTATGATGTTGTACTCAATCATATTATTCAATCTGCAAAGCTGTGCATTATTTTTAAACAGTACGATTTTACAAACGAAGCTCTTCGTAGCAAAGGGTAAAACGCTCAAAAATTGTGTTGATTTGTAAACTTCCAAAGGCAGTAAATGCACACAAAACGTGGTAAATGCTTAGCTACTGAGGCTCTTGGTTGATAAAATCGGGCTTTAAATACAAAACCAAGGATTATTTCTTGGAATACATTAAATTGGTGATCATCACAAAAGAAAGAAAAGAAAAAGAAGAAAAAAGTTTAAGAACTACTATCATTTGGTTCTTAACAACATACTAAATTCTGGCAGGTAATGCTATCCAAGAAATAATAGTATTAAAAAACCCCAAAAAACATGGCCTTCTTACTTTCAAAACACACTGAAAATACGACAAATAAAAGTTGTTAGCAATCTCTGAAAGTTTCAGTCAGCGTTCCATGCACCAAGTAGCTATGAAAAATTATTGTGCTACTTGATTGATGCTGTTCCAGAGTGATTACTATTGTATTTTACTGAGGTTTAGTTGTCAATAAAAAAGAACGTTAATAATAACAATAGTTAAGTATCTGGAAAGGTTCGAATCGATTTTGTAATCACTCTAGATGTCCGGTGTGCGGTTAAAGATACACTTTTTAACAAGGTGCTCACTGCTTTCGTGTACACGGGTGGACTTGTTATGGACCACGCCCACTTTTTAGGTTGGGGCTTCTCTATGCAAGTCTTTCTCTCTTGTGCTTTTGTTGAATGTGTGTGGTGGTGTGCTGGATTGCTAGAAATGTACGGAATAAATGAGTGAACTATTTAGTAATAAGTATCCTGTATTACTGCAAACCTATGTCACTCCAAAATTATAGTTATTTACGTTTACTGGTCAAGTGCACTAGTCTATAACTTTGTGCAACAAATGATTATAATATCCATGCAATATACGAATTTGTACAATAATTTCGAGAAATAGCCAACCCATCCAAATCATCCAACTCACACCTCCATCATACACCCCCGCTCCCCCTCAGCCCCCCCCCCCACAAAAAAAGCAGACTACTGGAAGGTCAGTCACTGCGCCAAGTTCAGCATTTTTTGCGGCCGGGCCCCTCTAACTATATGGAAAAGTAGAGACAATAAATACCTTTAATGTCGTTACCTGTGCAGAGAACACGAATTTATGTTAAAATTGGCTGTTTACCTGCTTGCTAATCGAACAGGACTTTCAATATCTCCCATTGGCATTGCGATCCACGAAGCTGCCTCTGTTCCGTGTCGCCCAAGAGGCACCAGTGGCAGAGGTGGCAGCCGTATCTGCTGGAGATCGCTATCTGACAGCTGTGAACCGACTTGGCACTGAATTATCACACGGTCTTCACTACATCGTTCTCGTTCTTGTGACAGCAAAGGATCTTTTAAGCGTTTGGTTTGTGCCTGCAATTGTAACCAAATATAATCAAAGGAACAACATTTAAATTCCAACTTAGTATTGGTAAAATTCCCAGTATGCAGTGAGGCATGTTTTTGCATTCAATATCTTGCCCTAAGTTATAATCTGTATCTTAATAATTCTATTAATTTAACAATTACCGTTATTGATCCGGGCCGCACTGGGTTCAGTGCCATGGGATAATACTCTGCCGAATCAAATGTCTCCAGAAAAACATGACCCTGAAACGGAATAAATTCCAACACTTGGATAACAAACACCTGTGTAACCCGGTAGATCATCTAATAAATCAGTTCACACGAATCAAAGTTCTGCAGTCATACAATCGCAGTAAATAACAAGGGCAAAGACTTACCTTTTTGTTCACATGTTCAAGGTATTCTTTATAAAGTTGCCTTTTCCTTTGGAACATTTCTCCAAATTCAGGACTGTTTGCCTCTGACACAACCTGTCTTCTTATCGCCTGATAAACTCTTTCTGTCCAACGTTTATGAAGAATTTCCTTTTTTCGTAAGTCTAAAAGTTCTTTGTAGTTAACCAAGTCTTCCATTTCCTGTGAAGTAAAACAATGTTTTATTGCACTTGTGAAAATCGCGGAGATAGAAAACTATTTTTTAGGGGGGGCGGGGGCAATCTACTCTTGTTTCGGACTTAGGGTGTAAGTTTGGGTATTTATGAGCGAGGGGTTCATTTCACATCAAGTAGTGGTAAGCAGCCACTAATGGGACACGAACCCAGATACACTCCTCCCCGGATATATCGATATCGCTTATATCAATATCCCACTTATATCGATACTTTTTTCCGCACCTAATTAATAGAACCTCGTATCAATTGGTCTGCTTATATCGATATCCCACTTATATCGATGCTATTTTCCCGCACCAAAAATATCGATATTTCCGAGGACAACTGTACACCTTTCTGAAAATGCTGTTGAGGCCAGTCTTCTCACATACTTTTTCAAGCATTGGTGAATAAATAGACTCTGGTTAGTTCTGAAACTGCAATTTCTCGGTTTGGATAAGGGTTCGACATACTTTCCACGTAGGTCTCCCTGGGACGTCAAACGATACATATTCACGTTACCCACCTTTACAAAACTGTCTTCTACATTGAGCATATCTTCGTATAATTTCCTTGTGGTCTTGGTTTCCAAGTCGGATTTCTTCTGAAATAATAAGATAATGGATTAAAATCAAATCAAATATATATTTCTACGACGACAGTGGTTATATTAAAAAGCTTTATACAATCTGTACTAGATGACTGCAATTTTGAACCGCAGTTCACCTTTTAATAGCGAAATTATGATTCCTCTCTTACTCGAAGTACAGCATATTTTAAATGTACAAGTATGTCCATATATGTCCGTGTAAACTAACCATTTTTTCCTGTTGCAACACATAAGACATATAAAATTATAAACTATAATACAGATAGCGTTGTATTAAAGATATGTGACAAATATTAATAGATGTTTTTTTTTTCTAAGGCCAGACTTTTTTTATTTGTTGGATTATGTATCATTGGAAGAAATTTTTCAGAGCGGCGATCAGAAAAAAAATAAAAATAAAAATTGATTTTGCTGTACATTTTTGCAATTTTGATTAAAATTCACAAAATTGATGAACAATTTTTCCAAATGATGTTTGTCAAAGTGACGGAAAGTTACGATTTTGTATTATTTGGGCTCTGATTCGTTTGGGTTTTTTTTGTGATTTCTTGATTTTTGAGAGCGGCGGGAAACTTAATCCAACAAATTAAAAAAGTCTGGCCTAATGTGAATATAAATATAAACTATATTAGAGGACATAATACGTGTAACAATTTTTTATACATACAATTTTGTCGCACTAATGACAATGGTAAATGTTTGAGAATTATCACATTAAAATCTAATGTCTAAAATTGTATCTCAGAACAAACTGTTTTTTCAAATTACGTTTGACTTAAGTGGTAATGGAAAAACTGTAAGTGAACCCTAAGTTACAGTTAAACTATTTTCATGGCATTTCAACGCAAACATCAGTGATAAAATGTACTTTAGATACCATCAATATTTATTCCAAAGTCTGCAGACAAAGAAAAGAGACAGAAACTAAAGGTAGCATTAACTACAGAAGACAATTTTATGTAAATTCTTTCAAATTCATACCAAGTAGTTCTCAGGTACTTTATACGCTACTTTTTTGTGCGGCCTTCCGTTTGGTGGTAACATGCTGTCGCAATTGTCGTTCTTCAGAAAACAACAAAATTCAATTTACTTGTCACATTAAATATCCGTCTCTTTAAAATGGTGACTGATTGTATAAAAAAATGCTGATAAATCATAAGTAATCCATTTAAATTTAATTGTGCCTACAAATCCTTCTGTATCCGAGCAACTATCTCCATTTATCAATATCATCTAAGTTACTCTTTCATTCTTCTCTGAGTGTGGTTAGATTTATTGTCTACATTTCCTTTTCAAAGTGTATGACTATCTCACTGTCCAAACGACCCTCTTTAAGCGACATCCTTTTTGACATTTTGATGAAGTACTTCATTACAAATTCCTCGCGTTTTTCTTTTTAAACTTATCCTTGTTTCTTGACAACGAAAGATCCTTACTACGGTATGAGATGTAAAGTTGAAATGGACAAAATAAAATATTGATATCTCGGGCCATACACACGGAAATCAAATATTGACAAACGTCGATATGTAAATGAGGCGTTTAAGTGTCATGTTCTAAAGACCGCAATTTGTATCAATAGATTACTTCAACCCAAGTATTGATCCATTGACGCTGTAAACATTGGACAAATTTACCTTCAATAGTGGTGCTCACTCTTCCTTCTTCCTTAGTTGTCCAAGTTTCTTTACCTTTCTTACAAATAAACTTTGAGAAATTCGAAATTCGAAACTTGCAATCTTTCTTGAAAAAAAAAAAAAAAATGTGGCAATATATCACATTTTCCGTAAATTTTCTATTTGAATGCCGTTGCAACGTTAACATCAGTTGTGATCCGAAAAATCAAATAATTAATTGTCGGACTGAAATCACTCATTCTTTTAGTTTATTCATTGAAGGAAGTGAAGAATTCACTTTTACTTTGGTGATCCATAAAACCTCAACGAGTTTAGATGTATTGATCAATAAAAAAAAATCAATATTTGATCTTGATAGTTCCCTGTAAACACACTGAATAATTGCCTGTGGATGTCAACTTTCTGAATAAATTGTTATTTAGTTATTTACAATCCCACCAGTAGAAAGAAACATCAGGTGAACGACAATTTATTTCCCCTTTCGTAACTTGATGGAAAAACCTTTTATTCTTCTGAAAGAATATTGTTTCTAAATTACTGGGAACATTGTGTAAATTAGATTGATAAATAAATCACTTTGGACAGACATCGGTAATGACATCCTTATTAATAACGCCGCTCTTGTATTTATGAAATACTTACTATTCGGGGCCTGACCTAAATTTCTGTTGATGCATATATATTAGCAATAAAGCGGTGCAAGTGGACTCCTAAATCAGACAAAAATATTCCACGTGTACGTTATATGAAATGGCTACTGGCAACTGCGATAATTTCTAGTACATGTAATTACAGAACGTCCTTTTACGCTGCATTCATTCATCGCAATGAGATTTAAATCAACTGATACTCAATAGATGGCAATATTTCGTATAAATTCCGACTCTACAGATTCAGCAATTATCAATTTTCATTGAAACATCGTCACTCCTCACAAAAGAATCATAAACGAGACGGCCTTTTGGCAGCATTTTTATCGAATGAACCTGTGCTACCTTTACCCGTACACCACCCGCTACCACCACAAACCCATTTCCAGAGTTGCCACAGCCACCACCCCCACATTTATATCTCAAACTTCAGCGCTCGGATTATCAAGAAGTGGATATATTCTTGCTCAGTGTGTTTTCCTGGTTGTTTTGAGGTCACATGCCTACGTTTGTAATAAAAAAATTTGGCCGAACCACTGCCACCACCACACTGCTTTCACAATAATTTTGTTGATAAAGTTGAGGTTTAATGGTGTAGGAAGATAACTAAGCAACTTTTGTGAAAATGTTATTGTTTATTTTAAAAGGGGGACACCCCCTAGGTGGTACCCATCAATATCTCAGACTACAGAGTTCGTATCATCAAAAAATGGATATATTCCTGCTCAGTGTGTTTTCCTGGTCATTTTGAGGGGTCACATGCCTAAGTTTGTAACAACTTTTTTGGCCAAACCACTGGCACCACCCCTCACTACCACCACCACACTGCTTTCATAATAATTTTGTTGATAAAGTTGGGATTTAATGGTGTAGGAAGATACCCCTGTGTGGTGGGGGGGAAAAGGGAACACCAGAACACATTGATATCTTGGACTACATAGCTTGCATTGTAAGATTTTTGGCCCCCACCCCTATCTCCTACCCCTAACCCCACCCCTACCCCACCATCATTCAATGGACAAAAGCTACATCAAAACTTTACAGATATGAGTACAATGGTAAATTTATACAGAAGGTTAAACTAAACTGATGCAATGCAAGAAATTGACACATACCATAAATACACAGTATCCTTTAACACACATGAAACAATACACAAATACAAAAGTATGCAAATGCCAACCTTACCAAGGCCTCATGGGTCCTAAAATATGATGAACTTTTAACCTCTACACCCCACCCCACCGCTATCCCCATCCCCACCCCTAACCCTATCCCCACCCCCATCCCACCCCAACCCCCCATCCAACCCCCCAACCCACGCTTCAGTCTCTGCGGGATCAAAATAAGGCGACAGAATTGAAAAGGCAAATGAGATTCGGTTTGAATTTTCAGTATTAAACCAAGCCACACTTCTTTTATAAATGTATATTAATGCATGACAATATCAATATTAGCAAATACTGTGATACTTACTGTGATGACTCGAAGGGAAAGACAGTGAAAGTCCTTAAGATTGCATTAAAAGTTCGAGAACATCATAATTTATTAATATTGATATTACATGTTCAATTCATGAAATAGAAACCCCGGTACTATCATAACCTAAACGGCAATACACTGATGATGTTACAAACACGAAATGAATGCATAACACATAAATAAATACAATAAAAAGTTGACTAACGATATTCAAGACACGAATGAAGGTAGTACCTTGTATTAAATAAGAATTTTGTGACACATTGAAAATAACAGTTACCTGTATGTGTTTGATGGATTTTTCGTTGAGCCAGTCCTGAAGTTTGAGTGTGTGACCAATAAGAGCATCAGGATCAACAGCACTTGGTGAATTCATTGTTCCGCGGTATCCTGGGTTTGGCGTTGAGTAGGGTCTTCTTGTCTTTTTGCGCTGTAAGAATGGCTCACTCTTGTCCAAATACTATAAAAGATATCACATCACACTTTGATGTAGCATACACACACACACACAACACAATCATGGGCATAAAAATAATCCCTTTTCCGGTTTAGAAAGACCAGCGTGTTACCTCCAAACAGCTTGTGATTGTATATTGCTGCCCATTTAGCTTTCAGATCCGCACTGTATGGAGGTGTCAAGCAGGTAAATACTTATGTCATACCCTTGGGTTACTACCGAGAAGTGGGGTAACTTTACTGATTCTTGACCACATTAATTACAAGAAGCTGTCAGTGCAAATGTTTTTTAAAAAAAAGAAAAAAATTGCACAGTACAAACCAAGACGAGACGTTATGATTTGAGAGTGCCTGTCAATAGTTTGCTATTTAGTAAAGTAATAGAAGCTGCCATGGTTTGTCATCACTTCAGTCTGAGAAACTCTGATAGCTGCGTATCATAACGTCTTAGCTTGGATAATTTTAAAGAATGCATCAACTTACATTTCGCACTTCCTTGTAATATTTTAATATCTGAATGAATGTACACCACTGTTATGGTGGTACCACATTCAATTGATCCTTAGTTACGTATTTTATCAGAAATTAATTAACTAGTTTTACTGTACTATGTGATAAACTGAATACAGTATAAACTCGAAGAACGGGATCAAAACAGACTACAGCCATAAAACTACCATAAATTTCGACTGTTTCAATAGTTTCTGCTGTCAGTGATACACATGGACATTTACTTATGGAAAACGTTTGCGATGTGTAAGCCACCTCCAAAGTTTGTATTTACCATGCAACTTTTCAAAACGCACCAAATTAATCTAAAATTACACTACGTGAACACTACATGAAAATTTAGAAGGTTAATTAAAGTTTCAAATGAGGGTTAAAATATTCGGCAAATGTGAAGAATGGCGACCAAGACAAATTGCCGGACGTTGGGGCTGTTGTTAAATATAAATACTGTAAAATCAAGTACCGGACGTTCCTATCTTTATTTTAGATACATAATTGTAACATTAATACCATTAATTTGCTTTATTTTTTTAGGAAATAAGCTGCATTTGATTTGTATTGAATTCTGTCCTCCATCTTGAAAATTTCAGTTCTAATTGACAGATTTTGTTACAGATTTTGGATATTATGGATTTTTAACAAAATAAACTGCATTTCTTTTTTCTATTTAGTATTTCTACATTATTTTTAG
>JBCAUI010513958.1:0-12339 GCA_038406195.1 Haplosyllis anthogorgicola | reverse complement strand
CTGAGGTTGAGACGATTGTGCATTGATATCTTACTGGATTTGACTGGAATAAAACTATACACATTGCACTAACTGCAAACTTGATCTTTTACGTTTATAAAAGCGCGATTAGAGGAATGAAACTGGATGTCTCGAAAATACTATATGATCACAATATGTGTCAATACATGCTGTTGCACCCAAACGTATCCAAGATATGTGAGTTTTGTCAAGTTTGCGTGCATGTGTAATTTTCTGACACATACTCTGCTTGATTTTCTTTGCTAGTGACTTCGCTTTGCTTCGCTGCTTCGTCTACTTGCTTGATGCAGGTCCCCAGCAAAGACACATACTGGCGTTTAGTAAAAAAAAATCCAACATAATGTATAACGAGCGCAGTTATTCATGCACACTATATATTGAGAAGTTTAAAAATGGCGAATGCACAAAAACAAAAAACCTATTTCTGGAGTAGCCCTTTTTGGTGCCTGGATGGCCTGCGAAAAAGGCTTTTACAGGATTTTGCTGCTAGGAGGTAAGTGTTGTTTGGCTTTTAAAAAAATGGGTCAGGAGAAACTCTTTAATTACACAGTAAAACGTTACTAATTGTACAAATTATTGATGTAAGCATGAAGTTTAACTTGTATGGACTTTGTAGAAGATAATTTTTTACAAAATTAAGTTGACGTTTGTCAAGAAATTGAGCGTTAAAATTCAAAATGAACGATAATGGGGAATATGATAATGAGGCCGACCGGCGGAAAATTGCCTTGATAATTGGCTTCATTAGTGTTGGCCTATTGTCTCCGTAAAAACGCTACTTTAATTGCCTTGCAGAAGTCGTACGATCGTAAAAAAATATATGCATTAGGGTGTTCCAAAGTTGTGTATCTGAATGAATAACATTTTACCCACCTTACAAATCGAAGTGAAAATTATGAGGGAGGTTTTCAGTTTAATTCGAGTCCGGAACAATGGGCTCGCATAGCAAATGACCCATATTTGCCAATTAAAATACTTAACTTTTATGAAAAAGTGAATTTTGAAACTTGCTGGACTGTACAGTGGTTGCATCGTGTAAGACACATACACACAGCGTGTGTTTGTCGTTTCACAACCTGAAAGAAGTGTTACCTCGTAACTGAGCCAATGCATTTATTCAGGGAATATGCTGTTCTTGTATGCAGGTAGTAACAGTGGTAGACATGTTGCCAACGTACAATATTTTGTCTTCAACTTGCCAGCGTGCAAGAAAATAAACAGTACATGCACATTGCTTAATTTACCTAAACGAAAATATATATTGAAAGGCAGCTGGGTTGCATTAGAAACATGTAAAATCGGCGATGTACAAGAAGTTTCTAACGTTTTCCAACCTAAATAAAATAAGTACATGTGTGAATTTTAAGAAGTACCGATTGTTATGAAAAGCAGAATGATGTTCTTTACACTGATTGCTTTTTGTTTGCAAGATATATCCGAAATACTCATGTTATTTATAAATTACAGTCATTTCAGATAGAAAAATGAATTCACCCTTGTGGAGTGCAAGTTGATGTGAAAAGAAACAGTGCATTGGTCACCAGAAATAAAAAGAACAATGAATCGTAATACACGAGTAAACAATGAACATCTGTGGAAACTCACAAGAAATCTACTCGACCTTCAGAAGTCGGGCAAATTCTGCGATGTGCAGCTTCTGTGTTTGGATGGAACGTTAATGGGTAAGTGAGATGCTAATTTGATGACATCACACTCGGTTCATTTTCCCGGTTTTTTTTAACAACGACATGGAAATATAATAGGGTAACGTGTGTAAAATATTGATCATTAAAACTTGGAACTAACCATTCTGAACTGTTTTTTGCAGCTCACTCGGCAGTCTTAGTGAGTGCATGCAGTACGTTGCAGGGCACAATACAGCATCTCCACATGCACTTGCCAATGATGGACTACACACTTGACACTGTTCAAAGAATGGTGTCGTATCTGTACACAGGTACGTGATAGCTGAACAAGTTCTTTGCCATGGTCTTGCAAACATTGAGTGACAGTATTTAAAGAATAACGAGAATTATCCTGGCGGCTAAAGAGTCTATCGCTGGAAGAGTGAACAAGTTTGAACAGAGTTCACAGCCATGTACCCTGACCTTTCCCATCTAACAGGTTCCCGGTGCTTTTTTTTTTAGCTCATGGACGTTTTAGGTTTCCCATCAAAGAAGTCTATCGACGCATGCACGATAGACTAATAAATTAGGATATCCCACAAGAATGATTATTTAACGTTTCTTTTTATGGACAGGTCGTATCGAGCACCCACCACCACATGAAGTGTTGTCTTTTCAAGCCCTGATGCAGTCAATGGGCCTACCCTACACGCCCCCAAATGAGAACGTGATGGAAACCACTGTAGGTAGGTTTTCATTACAAAAATTCTTCAGAAAACTAGCTTGCAGGCTCCTGACTACACCAAAAAGAAACTGTTTGGGATTCATGTACTATTTCTACTTGAAACTCGTGGGATGATTGTTGGTTCCTTGGTTGCCGTATGTAGTTAACCCCAGTAATTGTCATGTACTTAAATTCTGTTGACGAAAGAAAGGCCTTTTGGATTCAATGTCATTGAAAGAACTTTTCGAGGAAAAAAGCTTAGTTCACAAACAGCTAGATTATTAAGAGGGAATGTGATGCAAAAATTAAAAGAATAAACCCAAAAATGTGTATTGCAGCAATGATTTACTGTGAAGCAAATACAAAAGATAGTGACATTTGTGGTATAAATTTACAGATACAGATCTTGTGCCAGGAACTCTGTTTGCTCATGGATCAGCAGTGCGACTTGATCAAGATATCAAGCCACAAATTAATCAATTGGTCGACAGAAAGCTAGAATTGGAAGGAACAGGTGACAGTGAAGATGACCATATGAATGATGATTTAGAGAATATTAATATAAAGCAAGAAATAGACTATGATGAACCGTCCACATCTCACAGCGAAACTCCTGAGCCGGAAATGGTAGTAACCAAACGAGGTCGTAAACGAAAGTCTGTTGATGGCGATGACGACGAAGACTACACACCTACCAAGAGAACGACCAAGAGAAAGACTACGCCTAAAAGGCTTAGTGTGACAAAGGCTAAAAAAGTGAGTCCACAAGCAACGTCCCAACACAAAACTCCAGCTAAAGCTACCACAAGTGCCGCTCAGGATGGTGAAAGTGATAATGAACAATATGAAGAAAGAAATGATGCAGCAGAAGGTGAAGGCATTGGAGAAGGAATTGAAAAGGGACCAAAGCCAAAGAAAAAGTGAGTGCAATCTACTTTCAAAAACTGCAAAATCTGGGTGTAGAAATATTGCTTTAAGCGCATGTATACCGTTCAGTAATGATTTGATCGTAATTTTTGAGCACGACTCAACATTCGACGGTTGGCAAGTATTTTTCAGGTTTTGCCACACACTTGTTCCAGATGCTAAAGCACGGGGATCGGTATGCTGCAACCCTTTAAAATACTTGACAAGCATCATGAAAATTAAAGCGCTTAAAGTATTCTTGGTTTGAAAATTAAGAACATGGATAGTGAACGTATAACAATAACGATAACTAATACCAGGTAACTATGATCCAGATTTTACAGTATTTTTACTATAGCTAGTTTTGGTGCTGTTTATAATGTAACTATTTTATCACTGTGGAGAAAACCAGAAATGGACAACTATCTCGCTAAATGTTCAAAGTCGTACTTTAATTTCAAAATGTTTCGTTGTAAAGCAACCACTCTGAAAATAGTAAGATAAGTCCTAATGAAACCTGAAAGATTTAAAGGTACATTAAAATTGCATTGCTGCTGACTGGGTAGTTTTACACAATGGGGTGGACATATTGTACATGTGTTTCAAAAAGGTGAAATAATGAGTTTCGGTAACAATCGCTAGCTTATGAAATCTTGCGTTTAGTAAACGTACATGTTTCTAGGTGTTATGTGTGTGTTATGAAATAAGCATAGGATATTATACAACTGAACTTCTTGAAATGGAAAGGATAGAGCAAAATTTACCATCTAAAACTAATGTAATCCGCATTTATCAGGTTCTTAATTGAAATAGGTGTCCAATCGCCTTAACGAAGCCCTTATTTATGCCCCACGTTTTAATTACAAAGTATGAAATTTTCTTGAAAAGTATTAATAAGGATTAATTAATATGTCTGCAAATAATAATGATTGGGTTAAAAATGATAATGATTGGGTTAAAAGTTAGTGAGCGTTGTAAAATTTAGGGAGTCGTAGATGGCGACTTTTAACTGCTGCGTGATATTTTCAGTTGAATTTTACAAAAATTATATTTGATTGCAATAACCACATGTGTATTTTGAGACAATGTGCCTATTAGATTTTCATTTCACAAGGATTGATCAATGGGATGTAACGCAAATGAGTTGTAGCCTTGTATGGAGTACGGATGTTTTGAACACATTCTATTGTCATTTGTGTGGTGAGAATCAGGCGGGACATCTTAACACTTCATCATGTGACAGTCCTAACAACAGTGACGCACAGCTCATGTTCTTTCAGCGCTTATAAAGCGTCGTGCGGTAGGAATTGGAACGAGGATGTAATGGAAAAGGCCCTGCGGATGATTGAAGAAGGCGGATCAGTGAGACATGTCGCACGGGTTCTGGGCATACCAAGGAGTACCATTCGACACAGAATTGACAATGGTAAGCTTCACTGCTTTTGGGATTAATTAAAATGTTCAAACTGCACGTTGTACTGAAACTCTGTCGCGATTTCATTGAATTGTAAAAATGTAAAATTTTTTGTCTTCAAAAGATTGTGTTCATTAAGTTAAAAATATAATTTGATGTAAAGCAGTCCAATCATAGTGTACGGTGCATTTAATAAGTGGTGTATGACTTCCAAAAGCCTGTTAACAACTTTAGCATTGCAAGTTTATGTATTCATATAATTTCAGGTCCACCGAATGAGCGAGCATCACGTTTATTCACGCCCGAAGAGGAGGAGTTGCTACTTTCTTACCTCATCTTCATGTACAGAGCAGGAGTCAAACTTACTGGCAAGAAAGGCATATCTGTCGCAGGGTACATAGGCAGAAAGAGAGGCACAGTTTACCATACAAGGGATGGAAACCCAACCCTTGGGTGGTGGAATAGATATAAACAAAGACACCCGAAGCTGAAGGATATCGTTTCTGAGGATAAAAACGATGATACTGCAACCAAAGTTGAAACTACAAGTAAGGACCTACTGAATGAGGTCAGCAAGAAACGAATGTTGGATGGTGTTGCGAAACTAGTGAAAGAAACCAATGGGAATAATGAAGAGGCCAGGTTTTATAACATGGTAACGGTGACCAGTAGGATTTCCGAGCAAGGCAAACTACTGGAATTTATGGTACCTAACTGCATCACTGAATCAGATGACCGGATCATGACCATAACGGTATGTTCATGTGCAAATGGGACCATACTTCCGTCTGCGATAACAATGACTTCAGCTTTGTTGGAGAAAACAACTATTGGAATGAAGGAAGGTTTGTGCGCCGAAACGGAATCTGGTGACATGGATTGCAGTACATTTTTGCAATACTTAAAACATACAGATGCCTTCATTACACACGAGCGACCGGTCTTCGTATTTACGAGTGGTCTTCAAGACCTTGTTAGTGCCGAAGTTGTTGAGTTTTGTACTGACAGAAGAATTCACCTACTTCATATTCCCATACTCAACGTGATTCAACCTGCAGATATCATTCCACGAGTAGTTCAAGCCAAGCTAGAGGCTAGGATCAACGGTGGTGAAACACAACAAGAAGAGAACGCGAACATCAACGTTTCTCAAGTGATCGAAATGTTAACGTCCACGACCTGCGAATTACAAGGTGATGCTGTAAAGGTAGCTTTTCAACAAACAGGCATGTTTCCCTTTGACAAAGACGCTCTTGGGCCCGGAAACTTTCCAAAGCGGGAGCCAAATAATTCGAAAGAATGTTGTGCAACAAAGAGAGCCTTAGCATTACAAAAAAGGTTAGCATTTCATTGAAATCTATTTTAGATACAAATCTGTCACTAAAATATGTACAGATTTACTCAAATCTTCATAAGATCTCTTTTGAAAGCCTCAAGTTAGAAATAAGTGATTGTAATTTTATATATCTTGTAATACATGTACATGTATTTCAGGGTCAATACATTAAAAGCTCAGGGCAAGAAGAAGCTCTGGGATGAGCAGTACATGGAACAAGCTGTAGAGCTTGTGAGAAAAGATGGAATCCCTTTGCGAACTTCAGCTCGCATAATGGGGGTTCCAAGATGGACATTAAGAAATAGGATTGATAAAGGTACTGGTTTAATTACCATAAAATATGCGTAATCGCGTTTAAAACATTATATTTTTGTACTTTGCACAACTAACGTTACACTCAAAGTGGTGCAAGGGATCAAAACTGAGTCTTGAGGGGTAACCAAATTGCTCAGTGCCGATATTACTTGCGTTATCGACTAATTTAGCTTCATTAAACGAGAAAGCCTTCAAAAGAAATAATGATTAAGCCAGTCATTTACAAGTCTTATGTTGCTTGTATTGCAGGTAAGCCAAAGAGTAGACAGCCGCGGCTTCTGACATCAACAGAAGAACAAAACATTGTCAAGCAGTTAACCTTCTTGTCCATGGCAGGGCGCAAAGTAACTTCTGCGTTAGCTTTGAAGATGGCAGATACCATTGCGAATGCAAAGGGCAAGTCTCTTCCAGGAGGCCGAAGAGGAAAAGGGCATGGCTGGTTATATCGGTTTAAACTGCGCTTTAAAGAACTAACCGAGTGGGAAATATTAGACATAGTGAAAACATCCAAGGAATCGACAGAGGATGAAAAAAGCAAACAGGACAAAGAGGCTTCGAAATTCCTGAAGAAAGTTGGATGTATTTTACAAAAGTATGAAGCACAAAGTGATTCGTCCCGAATCTACAACGTGGATTCAGTGCTGAACATCTCAGATGAATTATCAAGTACTGGAACAGAAAGTGTAACAGCAACATTATGCATTTGTGCCAATGGAACATACTTGCCACCAATGTTAACGTTTGCAGGTTTCTTACCTCAAGGAGAAGAATATAAGCAGCAGGGTCCAGAAGGAGCATTGTACAACACTGCACAGAAAGGTCAATTGGATCAAAGTCTCTTAATAGAGTACATCAGGTTCTTGGATCCTATGTTATCAGCCATAAGACCGGTTTTCTTATTTACTACCGACAAAGCAGATCTTGTAACGGATTCGTTGATGGAATTCTGTTTAGAAAAAGAAATCTGGCTTTTGAACATTCCCAAGAACAAAGTGCCTTATTTTACACAGCCTTTCGACAACATTGTTCCTGCTTTGATAGCTGCAATAGAAACCCAAGCAGCTACGGAAACTTCCATTCCAGTGAACAGATTCAAAGTACCATGGCTTTTAAAATGTGCGCTGTCAACGTTAGAAGAAGTGCAAATAAAAACAGCATTTAAAGATGCGGGCCTCCTACAAAAAGAATTGGTGCATGTTCCAGTTCTAACTCCAAAAAAGGTCGAAGAAATGCAAGATTTTGGCTCGGAAAAGTGTGCATCATGCAAAGTTAGACTTGGTATTAGTGGAGTTCACTGCATCATTTGCGGATGCCTTTACCACGAAGCTTGTGCAGCAAAACAAAAAGGAGATACAACTGCAATTTGCAAACATTGTTTGAAAGCTTAGCGATAAATAACATGATTGCCTCAAAGTACAATCCATATGTAAAGTCAATGAGTAAGATTGCCTGTTGATTCTTGCAAGCCAATTTGTGACGTCATTTATGTGAAAGTAAATTAATAAATGAACGATTTTGTAACAAATGATCTGTACGCAGTTTGCATAATGCAACTTAAATGCGGAATTGATTATTCAGCAAAATAAGTCAATTTAGATCCAAAATTACGGTTAATAATGTTATTTTTCGATGGATGTAACCGATTGATAAGTGATTGTGATACAATGAAGCTTGACGTACCCTTGAATAGTTTTAACATTACATGTGTGTTATTGGGTTGAGATAGTAATTTAGTTCTGGTTTCCTCCTGGTGAATATTGTGAATAAGCCGATAGTGTGACAAAGTATTTAAACAGTAAATAATGAATCGGCGTGATGAGAACAAGAGCATGCACATATACAGTATGGTGGAAAGTGTAATGCATGTACAAGAGCTCAAAGTGGAATGCATGGGCTTACGCAATATACATACGAAATACAACGTAAAAAAAAATATTTTTAACATTGGTGAATATTTCATGCGTCATGGTCAAGCCAATATGCAATAATATGCATATTTCTGCCGGTGAAGTCATCTGAATTAGATCTAAATGTACGCACACCACCTGTCATCTACAATTTCCACTAGTTAGCAGTTAATGCGAACGACCAATTGTATACAACACGATTAGTTTTGCAGTGACCAGGATCAGCGTGCCAAGCATTCGGTTATGTTATGAGACTTGTCTGATTGGTTGAACAATCGAAAGGTTTACGTAGTATTTTTGATGACTGAAAATATAATTTCATGGTCTTGACTTTTTTCGCCGTGCATGAAGAACTAACTCCTTTTACTAACACCAGAATACTTTTCATTTGGTACGGATACAATTTGTGAATAATGCAGCTCACATCTAATTTTTGGTTGAAAACAGGTAAATATTTCTTTTACTTTTATGTTGCACTACGGGGAACACTTATAAAATTAATTTAAAGCAAAGACGAACTCGTTTTTACTTGTAAGTTTCTTACCCAAATTATGATTGCCATGAAGATGTTGAAGGCTGATGTTTTCTTTGGCCACTGACATGACTGTAATTTTCTTTGGATATGATTTCACTCGACCGCGCAGCTGTTGACGTTTAATTTCATGATTTTTGGAAGCTTATATTTTTCGACACATTGCATATTTGGTTATCTAAAGAACGTATGTTAAAGGGGATTTCATCCAGCGACAGATTAGGTAAATATTTAATTTTTTTATTGTAAAGAGTGCATTGTGGATAATCATTTAGCATGTATGGTCACCAACATTATTCCTAAGCAAAATTTTGCATATAAATATGAGTGGAACAACTGTAAGTTCAATCACTTAAGCGCCATTTAGGCATCAAACATGATGCTAAATAAACCTTTCAGGAGCATTTTATCAATTGGGTTAGGTTATTATATGTAATAGGAGTACACGTAATTAATGTCAAATGACATTCACGGTGTTTGAAATGAAACGAATACATGTAATGCAAAAATTTCTGTCTCGTAAAACGGATTCGAATCCATTCGGTCTGGTCAGTTTTGGTTCAGTCTGGCTAACTTTGAAAGCTACTTTCAACACCTCCGGATGTAAAACAATCACGGAATCGGGAAACACATTGGAAATTTTGGAAATATCCGTGCTGGAGGGCTGAGGCATTTTTCAGCTGTGTTCACCTGGAACCTTGGCTTGGAAGCAACATGGATGGAAGCAACAATGAATAAGTTACGTTATGGATCATAAAATCTTATGAAAGGAATAAAAATACGAAACGGAAGAACTTGATTTGCTACTTTTCGAAGATTTGCAAATTTGGATTTCAGCCTAACCCTGCTTAACGCATCCAAATTTAGATGTATTGTGTTGCAATGGGTTGATGAATTGAAAGAGCAGCTATCCGGTTAACAGTGGAACCTCGTATTAGTTTTTTGAGTGAATTTTCTACCGGCAAAATTTCAGTTTACGTGCATGAAACTCAAACGTTTAAAATACTAGTTATGACGAGTGTTCGGTCATGAGTTGAAGCTGCTTATGCTTATGTTTGTTAGTCTGGCGGTTAATTTGGTCACTTTGTGTTGATATTTCTTTCCTTATTTCACAACAGAAGGAAATCTGCTCATGCCAAGTGGACTAAGCCTCGTAAGCGCCCCTACCGGTACGTCTACCGATGTTGTGACCTTTGTACGTTTAAGACGAAGGATGGCTACTGCTTCCTAATTCACCATAAGTTCCCTAGGCATTAGATACTATATGAGGTAACCACTTTCGAGATTCGCCTACAGTTGTCATTATTGGTTGACTTAGAAATGTTTCATGTTCATGATTTGAATGTTGATACAAAGGCTTAAAATCTATGCTTGTAATTAGATTACGTTTTTGCATTCTTAAAAAATTAAACGGAGGAGGATGTAACTGGGAGTAATTTGTAGCTAGCCACGCACATTCGAGATGGCACGGATTTCTCTCCAAACGTGGAATACGTGGACTTCTGTCTCTAGCTGACTAATTTTTGTATCTTGATTGAAGCAAGAAGATATTGAAAAGGGTGTTGTGATGAAATGCCGCTACGAAGGATGTGACTATCTAACGTCGGTACCAAAAATGCACATGAATTACCACATGTAAGGATACTTAATACTGTAGATGTTTTTCGGAATTTCTTTACTTTTGTTATTCTGTTCAGGAGTTTTAATAAATGCGAAAAACGAAAAGTCACAATGTGCATTTTAGACATGAAACTTTCGAAGTTGCTGGATATGAATTCGGAGAGAATTTGTGACCAGGACATTTGGCAAATTACGGATTTGTCACCAAAAATTCATATTTCTGTTGTAGAAAGAAATGTCACGACGAGAACTATTTTGAAAAAGCAGACCTACCGTTCAAATGTTCTGAATGTGCTCAAATTTTGGAATCGTACTTTTCATTGACCATGCATAAAAAAATTAACAGAAAAGACTACTACGCGGAATGCCCCATCTGTGGGAAAACGACGTACAAGAAACAAGTGGAAAAACATTAAGGCACAGCATACACAAGAAGGAACCGACAGACATGTTTGTCCGCATTGTGGATTTAAATGCGTTGCAAGAGCGAGAATGAAGCAACACTTGTATAAGAAACCCAATGACACATCAATGGGGAAACTGATGCGGTACAAGTGCAAGTATTGTGGGCGTGGAGATATTTCTCGCTGTGCCATGAATGAGCATGTGAAAAACGTACATGAGATTGAAATGGGTAAGGAGCTAACCATGAAATTAATAAACTGCGAAGCATGGCCAAATATAAGAATACTTGTCACAAATTCCTTCAAAAATGTGATGCGCGTGACTGGCAAATAAGAGAACAATCGAGAATAATCTGTAAAGCGGTGCATCGCGGGATATTTTTTAAATACCATACCAGATTTGACTAGAATAGAATCCGTGCCCGCAAACAAGGCCTTGAAATAAGACTAAAATCAGGAATGCACATGCTGGAAATTTTTTGTTGTTTGTATTTCAGGTTTGCAAAAGGAGATCAAATCTGCGACTTTTGCGGCAAGGCATTTGGCACCAAGTCGAGCTTGTACGTTCACAGAAAGTGCCACGACGAAGAATACAGGAATCGATTTAAGTGTCCACACTGTGAAAACACCGATTCCAGGAATACCAGACTCAGGCAACATATCACCAAATATCACAGATTCGAACAAAATACGCAAAATTGACTTGTGAGCACCACAGGCCATAATTCAAATGCTAAATTGCTCTTACATTTGTAAGCAAGACGGAATTTTCATTTACATAACCACAGTAGCTGTGTGAAGCAAAATTTGTTTCATACGAAATAAGGAGTTCGTTCTTACGTACATGTAGTTTCACATTTTGACAATTTCTACGACAGTGTCGGATTTAATTTTCACGAATACAAATAAATGTTTATTGGACACTTTTTTGCGATTGCTTGTAGAATTTGGTTTTTGTCTTTCAAATCGACGAACAATGGATTTTCGAATGATTGTTCGGAGTAAAAGTAACTGTGTGATTTTTCATCCGCGTGTTTTCAAGACTTGTGCAGCAGGCTGCGTTTTCATTTCACCCTAGTAAGTGTTATTTCACAAACTTAGTTTTGTGTGTTGTATGTACATATGTTGCTGTTGGTGGATGCAAATTTTATGAAATGCCTTGCTTATTTGGACACACATACAGGAAGTTTTTTTTTTTTTTTTGCTGACATACGGTAGACATATTTGTATATTTTTGCACCCTAATCTATGCAGGTCTAGTGATAAGCGAAAGAAGAAAAGCGGAGAAATTTGTTCGTTCTGTGGGAAAAGCATGGGAAGAAAATACTCACAGACCATACAACATCTCTACCTCAGACACGGCGAGCCGTTTAAGGTAAATTTTGATGCTTTCATGATGAGAAATGTGTAAACTTGAATTTTCAATGTGCACAAACAGCTAACACTGCAGAATAGAGAAAGTTAGGCCTTTTTTTTTTAATCATTTGGATTACATTGCACTTTCAGGATTTTCAAAGTGCGGCGATCGGAAAAAA
>JBCAUI010513947.1:0-12340 GCA_038406195.1 Haplosyllis anthogorgicola | reverse complement strand
GTCTACTTATCAAATATTACTCTTCAAAGTTTGGATGCATTAATTTTATGGGCGATATTTGTGGATTTAAATTGTAAATTATTCCCCCAGAGCAGATGCTGGCATGCCATAACCGTGCAAAGCACCGGTTTCACCACGTGTATCAAATTATCCAGGGACAAGTACATTTATAGCATGGCACCTACCACTTTTGTCAGACATTACAGTACCAACGTATCACTTTTTTCGTTGATTGAGTCCATCTATTTACGATCATGATGGCTTTGTAAGGTAGTCGTTACTACAAGTTTTACTGCATGGAAAATTGTTGGTTAATGAACAGGCGAAATTTTGGCAAAAATAAATTAACCTGTAGTGAGGGCTTTTTGACGCAATAGATGTGTATGCTTGAATTCTCAACTTCCAACAGTATATATTTGTATTCACGAAAATAAAATTTCCGTTTTCCCCGATTTCAAAAACTGTCGTTTCAAATATATTTCTTATTTCTAAAATTGTCGTTTCAAATGACTTCCCCTATTCCTGATTTCTGTGTTAATACTCGGTATACATAATACACATACGTGTATATATCCTTTATTATTATTATGGTTTAAATGCAATAATCAACTGTCTTCTTAACAAAACCCATGTTATATTTAAGATAAATTGTCTAAGATGACAGGAATGTTTTGATGGCGTCCTTCTCCTTGTTGAGCTGGTTCATGTTTAGGTGGATGTTCTCGATGGATTGCTGGATGGTCCTCTGCGCTGCAGGGGCGGGATTGGCCTTGAAAAACTCCTGTAAGAAAAGAACGAATGTCCTGTGAATTACAAGATATGTTTTTCACATCCATGTTCAATAATTTCTGGCATAATAATAGTCCGGCACACGTCTTTGTACAAGTACTTAAAGTGCGTGCCAATTCGTAGCACCCTGGTTCTGTACCTCACAATATCAGTTACACTATGGATATAAATACATTTTTTGTAAGGGCAGATTTTCCCTGGATCGACAAAGTTATAATTTAGGTTCCACCGGAGAAATATTAACTTACATCGACTTCCTTGGCCATTTCTTCTGTTATGAAGTTTTCTGTTGTGCTCTGTGATTAAAAATATTTTATACAGTTTCAAAAAGATACTATAGTATTAAGGCAGTTAACATGATAAAGCATAACTGTAAGGGCAAAAACGAAAGTGCTGCGTTACGCCTTTCTCGAGTGGTATCAAATTTTTACTCCAAAAGTGTATCAGAAAGTACTGTACTATGTAGTACAATAATCCAAAACCCATTGTGTAAGACATAGTGTCGGTGAAAGGAGATGTAAATGGAAGTTCTACTGTCCACCTTTTCAATAACTTCATGACTAATGAGATTAAAGTAAAGTTTCTGCAATAACACGGATTTAAAACCCATGGGGACGGTCACACGAAGTCCAAAACCGGGGTAATCAGTGGCCCCACAAAAGGACCCTGGTCTAAAAAAAACTTTAAAAAAAAGTTTCTGCAATAACTCTAAACCGTGCAGGTTTGGAACAATAAACAAAATCAGAAAAAAACTGGTTAACTACAAGAAACATTTTAAAGTTTTATTATCATACCTTAATCAATCTTGCCAGGATAAAACCGCCCTTATATCTGTCGTGTAAC
The DNA here is from genome assembly GCA_038406195.1 of Haplosyllis anthogorgicola. Taxonomy (NCBI): domain Eukaryota; kingdom Metazoa; phylum Annelida; class Polychaeta; order Phyllodocida; family Syllidae; genus Haplosyllis; species Haplosyllis anthogorgicola. The sequence continues at coordinate 10,708 of JBCAUI010513947.1, read as the reverse complement.
TCACTCCACTTTTCTTTCACGAAGTTCCATGCCAACTGTCGGCCCTTCACCGAACCCGTGACTCCTCCAATAACGAATACTGTGTCTTGGGATCGTACTTCATCCTGTGTAATTACAACGAACGATACACGTAACATTCCCTTTCAACCACATATCACCAAAACTACCAAATTTTGTGAATATTTTATTCCGAAATAGATATGAAATAGATAGCAGCAATTGACACTTACACTTATGGAGAAATCCAAAACCCGTTGTATGAGCTTTTCATCTTTCACTGCGCCAAGAGATCTCATGATACGAACTTTTTCTTCATGCAAGTCAGCAGCACGGAACAACTGAAAATATATGTACACGTTAGTCAATGCAACTTTCAGATGTCTGCTATCTCGTTTGGTAATTTCCATGTACTTATCACTCTGTATTCCATGAGTTAATATTCATAGTCTTTCAGCAATGAATTTTATATTGTAAGAGATGAAAGTACCTTCAGCAGAGCTTCAAAATTGTCCTCACCACCAGCTGATATGACCGTACCATAAACCTACAATATCATCATTCCAAGTAAAATGTTAGTGCATTATCGATCAACATGTCACGTGTGACAGCTAACTTATCCCCAATAAATTGTTTGCTTTTTTTTTCTTTGGTTATCTGATTTTAATTCAAACAAATCTGTCATTATTATCAAACAGGTATCCAAAGTATTTAAAATATCTGGATGACCCTCTATATCTACTGTGCCTTTTTCCTTTGTCATATAGCAGTATCAATACAGCTTTATGATAATTTAAAGGCAATACAATGTTAAGTTTTCATGCGGTACAATCTCAAAACTAGACAGCTTCTGCCTACCGGTCCTCTGAGATCAGCAGGAATAGTTGCTGTCCCTGCACAATGAGCTTCAAAACGTTTCTTGGCTTCTGCGACAACTGCTTCGTCACCATTTCTTCCCATTTTCGCAAGGACGAGAGTACGTAGCATGGCATCCAGATGACCTAAATTAGAAACAAACAACATCCCAGGTGTTTTCTATTTACATAACTCAAATATGAGTAAGGGCATATTCACCTGTAGATAAAGCAGCTCTAAATGTCTCCAACAGCATTTACTTCTATTTTTCACTTGACTTCATGCCTCGGGTACTAAAAACAAAAGGTTCGAACGCTAACCTTCACCGGGCTTGGGTTCCCATCCCAGCTTTCCTGTAACTCCGGAGAACAACTTTCGGATGTACGCCTTGTAACTCTCAAAGAAATCTGTGTATTGGAGTATTACGGAGATGGTGGACAGGTTGACTGACAGGTCACTCCACACCGTGTAGTTGGATTCGTTGGAGAAAGCTTCAGCCAGTTTTAGGACGTCAACAGTGGATGCAACACCTGCTCTCGCCTGTAGATTAGCACAAGTCGTGTTTCATAACATGTCAATAAATACCATGTCGTTACAAAATATAGGTGATACACTATATGGTAAATTCTAGTTTTTGTACAAGATCCTCGCTAAATCAATTAATACCGACATTTCAAACCTACCAGTGCAAAAAGATCGTTCTGTAGACCCAATCTGTCTCTTGGAGGTAGAGTGCAGTCCTTGATGGCTGGTAGCAGTACATCCAACATATCTGATGTGTACTGTGTTCTGTAGAAGCCAACTCCACCAGTATTTAGCTACATTGTAATAATATTTCTCTTTAATTAAACATTACAGTTTAGACCCACAGAAGTTTCAGCAATTATTTTATGACAGGTTGCATGTTAACGAAAGGAAATATTTATTTTCAAGCAGACAATAATATTTCATATAAAAATACGTTAAACTTTAATAAACGTATTTAGATTTGACATCTGACAAAAACGTTGGTTTTTTTCATGTATGTGGTTCAAGATGCTTTTTACACTCAGAATAGCACCTAGCGACGGAACTAACCTTAACCCAGTCTCCCGGTTTTATGTTTTCTAGTGTTACTGTTGTCTGTTTGTCTTTGAGTACAAATCTGTTGACAGCAGTTGTGGGGCTGCTAGCCGTAGATATGCTGACGGGTATCATCCACAATGGTGAATCACCTACCATTTAAAATATATACAGACATCGTACAGTATATGGAGATAAGAAAATTGTGCACTTCTTACAATACTTTGTGCATGCAATGTACATACCATTACCCGTCTTCCAGATTGCATGTATGGAAATAAATGCTCACCTTGGATAGGTCCTTCTGCACAAAATTTCTCCTGTGAAATTGTAAGCACTCTGCTCGTGCCTTCCTGCTTTTGCGACACCTAGAAAATAAGTACATTTAGTAAGCATTTACGTGACAGTTCTTAATAAAATATTATTCTGCATTCTGTTAACTTATTTACACGCATAGATTGTATGCTCCTATTCCCGAACGGCACATAATAGAAATCCAACCATCTATGTACCTTTAACACTGGATATCCCATCTGTTTCGTCCACGTGCTCATGATCTCTTGCACAGGTTTACCGCTAGCCTCTCCTAGTGCACTCCACAAATCCTCTGTGAATGTATTTTTGTATTCGTGTGTTTTCAGATATTTGTTCATGCCCTTCTTGTAGTCCTAAAACATTAACAGATCCTTCTAATGCACTCCTTATTACGACTCCAGTACCCAGATTAATTACTTAAATCTTCACATTTTTCTAACATGGTCACCTGAAAACATGCTACTGTGGATAGGACCTCAACATTGAATCGTCAAGATGGAACCAGCATCAAACCAACCCATTGTCTTGCTGGGAATGACATAACTGAAACACTGAATTCTTGACAACAAAAATCTTACTTTACCTCGTCACCAATGTAATCATGTAACATTCTGATTACGGACGCTCCTTTACTGTACGAGATGGCATCGAATATCTCATCTACTTCATTGGGATGACCAACCGGGACCTATAATTGTTAGCAATAAATAGATTGTCATTAAAGAACGTGTCAGATTGCCTGCCAAAAATGTCTCCATCTTAAAAATGTAACATAATAAGTTGTTGAGCAATAGATGAAATCTGCTAGTATGCACACCTGATAAAAATGTGGTATAATAATGCACTCTTTCACACAACAAACATATTCCACTTTACTGACAGAAAGGTTCATTGTGTATGACAATATTTAACTTTTGGTAGTGTTCTCCTTACCTCAATAGGATGGCTGTTCTTTAGCGCGTCTAACTCCAGACCACGTGTGAAATCCGTTGAAGCAAACTGAGTCCAAATATCGTACTCGGGGAAACAGTGATCTACACACAAATACTCTATCCATGATGCAAACCCTTCGTTCAACCATAAGTGGGTCCACCATTCCTGTGCAACACACAATTATTTAACTCGTTTTTATTTGCTTGGAGAAAATCTACAGATAATAAATCGGAAATTTTCAAGTTGTCTTAATTAGAATAAAGGTATAAAAATAGGTCCAGATGGACCTGAGCTCATTTGGCATTATCAAAACACTAAGAAAATATTGGTTAGAAAGTGTCTAAGATCCAATCCCAAATATGTGATCTCTGAAAAATCACAAATATGTCTGCCATATTAAAAATATAAGTACATGTAGTATCAATATAATTTTTATAGAAAATAAAGAGGGTATGTTGGTGCATAACGCCACCAAATATGAAGTCTGTATCATTAACTCCATATCCAGGATTAAGGTTCAAAGAAAAAAACAAATATGGCTGCCAAATTGAGAATAATGGTCACAGCAACATAGTTTTTGCCAGGCTTTGAGATAGGATATAGGTGCATATGTGTGTGAGATATTAAGTCTCTATGATAAATAGTGTGCTCACAGCTGTTCACAGACGACGACAATGCCGCCGACAATAACGACTGATGACGGGCAATTCATGATTCTATAGGTTCTTTGGCAATTATGCCAAATGTGCCAAAAACCACTACTCACCATTGTGACAAGATTACCAAACCACTGATGAGCAAGTTCGTGGCCGACAACAAGTGCCACCCACTGTTTGGTGTGAGAGGATGAATTCTCAGGATCTATCAGTAATGCAGTCTCTCTGTAGGTGACCAGTCCCCAGTTCTCCATGGCACCTGTAAAATGTCCACATAAAGAACATCTCTGCAAAAATTATAACAAGAATTTGAATGATATGTAGTTTACATTTTGTTTATGTTGTTTTGAGAACGTGCAAAATTTCTTACCAGCAGCAAAATCTGCCAGCGCAATGAGATCAATTTTTGGTAGGGGGTAAGCAATTTTGAAGTACTCCTTGTAAAACGGCAATGTCTTCACAGCAACCTGCGGATAGGATAAAAGTCCCATTAAATGTATTGGTTTTGTTCCATTGTCATTGCCTATCATGACCGTTACCGTTTAATAGTCCTTCCACATATTACACTTTGATGTACAAATCTTTTTGTGTACGAGTAATAAATGTAATCTCAATAGTATGCATGACTGTACGTAAAATTTTATCTCACCTCCAGAGCAAACTGGCCTTGTTCTTTCTTGCCCACTGGAGTGTACACACGAATAAGCACACCATCAGCATCTTTAGCCTCAACGTAATCATACTCGCCAACAACAAATGCGATTAAATACGTTGACATGATTGGGGTTCTTTCATACTTCACTGCTTTCCAGTTAGTATCCCCATCCAATGGCGTTTCCGAGACAACCGGCTAAAACATACGTTTATCCAACATTTATCCAACAACGACTAGAATTAAAATTAAATACTGTACATAACAAATAAATACCCTGAACATTCCACCTCCAAACATCTAATGACCTTTCAAACAATCTATATTAAAATTTTTGTAAAGCTTCATTATAGTATGAACCTAAACTCTGTATATGTAAACAGTGTGTCTCAGATAAAAGGTTACTAATCACCATTGTGATTCAGAAGAACTCGAGATAAATACCTTTATTCATCACAAACACACCGAAGAAAAATGTGATTGATTTCCACGCATATCAATGTAAGTTTGCCATTTAATCTTACAACAGTCTAGATATACGTCAAAAATACGTACCATATTTGATAGCGCAACCTTATCCTTTGGAACAACAAGAGTCACATCGAATGTGGCTTTGTGGGCCGGTTCATCCCAGCATGGGAATGCACGACGGGCATCCGTTGCCTACGATCAAAACACAGCTACTAAATATCTTACGTAATTTTTTCTATACATTTCAATTACCTTTTAATTATCAACTGTATCAGTAAGACATTGCATTAATCTACATGTTAAATACAGCATATCTAGTGAGGGTACATTGTGCAATTGTTACTGTCGTGGATAACAAATTAATTCTGAAATGTTAAACAATGCCAAACCTCAAACTGCGTTACAGCTGCATAACGATCTTCACCGTCAGGTCGTGTGTATTTACTACGATAAAATCCTTTCATCTTATCATTCAGCTCACCAGTGAATGAAAGCTTCAGCGTGCCATCACCCACCTGAAAGTATTAGCACCCTGGTCTTAACTGTGGATTTAAAACTAATCATTTGAATTACTAACCGCAAACATTGTGACGGCACCATATGTTTGCCTCCCAGATTGAGTTCTGTAAAACCCTCGCAGTTCATTATTTAATATCCCAGTAAATGCTATTTGCAAGGTACCCGTACCACACTGAAACAAAAAGATCAGTTGTAATTTTTAAAACTTGAATATTACTACATACATTGTTGGACCCAACAAGTTACCGCTTCAAATTTTTCCCTGAAAACAATTTAGTTTAATTACCTTAAGTTTCTCCGGAAAGGTGAATGTTACAGTCTCATTTTCTTCTGAATACTGGATATTTATGTCAGATAAAGCTAAAAGGGAAACAAAATTTTGCAAAGCTCAACAATTATCCGGCACAGCATTAATCATCCAGTAAAATAACAAAATACCAATTATTATAAGTTCAAATGCATTCACCTTGATCCACTCCACTGTAAGCTGCCTTTGATATTTTGATATCCGCAGAATTCAGTATGATCTTATCCGTCTCATTATGGACCTAAAATGACATTCATCACGATTAGTACAGTTTAATTTGTCAGTATTATAAAGAACCATACATTTATTACTGTTCGAAGTTTCACTATTGTCTCTGCATATACCAAAACAACATGTGTAATACACGGACATAAAGCAGTCGAATGATTATCAAAATTATCAGTCGTCAGTTTGATCATCAGAACATGCGAAGCGAAAATGAATCGAAATCGATTAAAATTTACCATTAATGTCAGGTTAGGTTAATGATTTGAATTCAATACCTTCACAGTTATCTCCTCGTTTCCGTCAAATGTGAAGCCCTTGAGATCTGGTTGAAGGCGCAAAACATAGTTGACTGGTATTACATCCTTGGGTAGACGTTCAAATGGCTTCTTTTCCGGCATTTTGGCTGTGGGTTTGTAAAGTCTGAAATACAGCACGTATGACAATATTGGCACGCATACTGAAGCGATGGCTACCGTTTTACCTCTTGTAGTCGAGAACATGTTTCTTCATCTTCAAGCAACCAAGCAACTCCGACTTTGAGGGGTCCTTCGCAGGTATGTCTAAAGTATGAATTGTATATTAAGGGCTATGTTAATCACACAATGGTTGATTTCCTTTAATCTTCTATTATCCACCACCACTATGTTAGTTGGGCTTTATACGATTTCCATGGAGTACATTAATTTCAATGTTGATTGGTTTATCTCGTGCAAGTGCTAAGAAACTACAATACATTTACCGCTGTACGTCGCAGTTGCACATCAGCCTGAAACACCATTTTAGGGTTATTTGGTCAGTGTACATGTATTAAGCCAGTAACATAAACTGTCGTATGCAAGTTTGACATGTTCCCGTTGAAAGCATTCACATGTGTGGATTCCCCGTGCCAGGAAAGTGAAATGAATGTTTGGCACTGTGAAGTGCAAATTTTTCGCACAACTGTGGAAATTTCTTGGCAAGGTATCACCCTGCTTGCTGAAAATGTCGCAATATTCGAAATTGGAAAGGAAAAATATCATCATTGAAATGTCACAATGAAAAATTTAAACTTAATATGTAAAGTTCAATAAAAATATGTAAAAAATATGCATAATTTTGTTTGTGATTTGCAGCACAGGCATTTAATATGTCTATTTCGCACTTTCTATATTTGGCCATGATAATCTCTTGTAGAGAGGGTCGGAAATCAATGTCATCGTGATCATGTTTACTGGATGTTTGCATGGTATTATTTCATACTTATCCTGTGTAATCTCCAAAATCATATCTTGCCCTTCCACCTATCAATGCTTAAATAGATATCATGAATCATTTCTTGATCAATCACTCCTGTAAATTCAAATAAATTTAAATATGTTTAAAAATAAATAATAGCTATTCAGATGATTCCTCATCACATTTGTAGTATGTGCCCTGAGCATGCCTGGAACATGGTACTGTAATTGGCTGAAATAGTTTTCTGGAGCCCATGTCTTTGTTGACATGGATGCTTTAGCCAATCAGAGAGGTGTGTTCTAGGCATGCTCTGGGCACATACTACAAATGTGATGAGGTCTCTTCTGAACAGCTATGTATCATACTACTAACAATTGTAAGATAAAATTCTGTCACCTTACTGACACCCTACCAAACATCTTTTGTCTTCTGTCCTGTGATTTTATAAGGAGAATCTACCCATAATCAGTATTCTGTTGTGTGATTGGACAAGCCCTGTACATAATAAATTATGTTAATGAAGTCTCAGGGGAGATCATTGGCTGAAAATGAAGTCAACAAAGGCACATGGCAGTTAACCATCCAAAGGACAGGCTCTAACTAGTTGATATTAAAACATATTTAATTGGATTTACTGGAGTGATTGATCAATAAATGATTCATGATATTTATTTAAGCATTGATAGGTGGATGGGCAAGATATAATTTTGGAGATTACACAGGATAGGTATGAAATAATACCATGCAAACATCCAGTGAACTTTGCTTTCCGACCCTCTGTTAGAGGTAATCATGATCAAATAGAAAGTACAAAATGAACAAATTAAATGAATCTATAATGAATTTAAATTTGAAAAAAAGGGCATATAAAATGAAATTTTATCAAAGTCTTTAAAATGCATGCATTCATTGCACATTGGTATTTCCAATTTGTACTTGTTACTGGCAGTGGGGAGTACCCAAATTTAAAACATATTCCTTTCTTCATGGGATGTTTACAATTGAATGTTTACAACTTAAGGTCAATCACAGCATAGAATCACACCTTTTGAATAGCCTAATCAAAACAAGGTCATGTCAGATGTAAACACAAATTCATTGTATATAATGAAATTCATTATGCATAATTTCATTATATATGGGGTGATACTTTACTGGTGATTTGCAGTAGAGTGTTCCACTAACAGTAAGGAATCACCTAAAAATAATGAAATTCATTATATATAATGAATTTCATAATATATAGTGAATTTCATAATATATTTGGTTGGGTTTATCTTAGTATCCATATAATTTGTAATGTTCTTATGTATCTTTAGATTTAATGTAATATATTTGGGTAAATTTTCAATTAATATCTGTTTCGCAACACATTTTTTAAAATTGTTTTATTTTCACATTGCAAATTATTCCCAATCTGTCACAACATCACAAATTTTACTGACATTGAAAATTCAAATCTAATGCTAAGTCTGGTAGTATTTTTATGGAAGTAACAATTTAGATGCAACATAAAAAATACTTTAATTTTGAGATTTGTTATGATACTTTTTCATTTTTTTATAAATTAAATTCATTATATATAGCAAAATTCATTACATAAAATGAAATTCATTATACATAATGAATTTCACAAAGAAAAAAGAATTTAAAATGTCTTTGATTCACCTAATAATTTCTATGAAGTATGTATTTATTGTACAGCACCTAGTTAATGTCTTGTTTCAGTGAGTATTTGTTACTTCAGACTTTTATTCCTTTAAAATGTTCAATGTTGACATGACCTTGTTTTGATTGGGCTATTGAGAAGGTGTAATTCTATGCTGTGATCCTTTCTTGATGGGATATTTACAATTGAATGTTTACAATTTAAGGTCAATCACAGCATGGAATCACACCGTCTGAATAGCCCAATCAAAACAAGGTCATGTCAGAAAATTCAAAAATTCATAATATATAGTGAATTTCATTATGTATAATGAATTTCATTTTGTCTAATGAAATTCGTTATATTTGAGGGTAATCCCTACTGTTGGTTGGTTTTATCTTAGTATCCATAATTGATTGGACCTGATATTAAATTTATCTGAACATCACAAATGTGTTCGAAATTGCTTTAAAAGCCAGAGAAATCCGGCTACTTGTACCCGCATTTTACACAGTTTTTAAAGAAATGCACTTGTCTGTCTTTTTTAGGGGAATGAAAAGACTGTAAAATATGTCACGAGAAGAACTACTTCGTGTTGCTTCTGAGGGTGAAAACGAACCATTCCTCAACTTGATTAAACAACATGCAAGTGACAACTCTCATATCCATTCCTGAGAATTCCTGACTAAACCAGCATTTGTAATTTATGTTCAGAACCAGTATAGTATGTAACTGGAGCCCCAAACCTTCAAAGGGAATCAGGAAAATGTTTAAAGAAAGGAAGCAAAAGTTGAATAATAACCTTAGTTCAAATGGTTCCAAACGGTTCCAACCATGGCGTAGCAAAACAAGGTAACAGGTACTCTGAAGGAATATCTGACCTTCGTATGTTTCATATTGTAGGAGAGTAAAGACAGTAATTTCAGCATCAAAGAGACAATAGAAAGTCTCAGTGGCAAACAACTAGAAGAACTATGGACAAGTTTAAACCAGATGTGTACCGTAACTCTTCTGAGCTTTTCGGTTGAAGACGATGAAGAAGGGCAAGAGGTATGACTTTAGCTTTTCGTTAGTTTTAGATAAAGTTCCTAGTGTAGAACACAATGCACTAAAATGTATGCCACAGAACGTTAAATGCAGTATGACAGGGTACAAACCAATGCACTGAAGTATGTTACTGTCGTAACATGCATTTCATTTCAAAATGCGCTGTAAAGTACAGACTGGATGATGTGACAATTGAAGTTCTATTTAATCATGTACAGTATAACAACCCGAGCATTCCGAAATTCCGATTACTTTAGGAGTTGAAAACGGCAGGTCAGGTCCTTCAGGGAATAATTCTTGTAGCGATGGCCACTGTACAACAGAAAGATGTAGTTATCCCACTTCCACTTCTAGAAACGGCAGTTATTTTGCATGGTATGAGTCTTCTTCGTTTGATATTGGAAAACCGGATAATTGCACTAAATATCTCGGAAAAGGAAGCAAAATCTACATTGTTATTTCTAATCGTGTGCTAATGTTAATCGTAGGTGTGCTGCTATCTATTCCTGATGACATGCCAAAGTTACACATTGGGATAGCTCGCCTCTGTGAGTTCTGGTGGACTCATAACCTGCAAGGTCGAGAAGCCATAGCCGTAAACTCGATAACCTATCACATTGAGAAATCGTTGATACCAAATGCCCCAGTGAGTATAAAAGAAGTCATGTATAAGACGTCAATTTACCCATCAGTTAAGTTAAAAAGTGCTCGGGATAATTTCGTCTGATTTTTAGCACAGCTGAAAGCGTTCAGCTGTGCTATACCAATCGTTATGTCGTTGTAGTAGTCGTCGTAGTCGTCGT
>JBCAUI010513936.1:0-12341 GCA_038406195.1 Haplosyllis anthogorgicola | reverse complement strand
AAATGATTTTACTTTTTGAAGAATAGATATTGCATTAAAAGTGTCCGAAATACAAAAAAGTATTGTACATTGTAGTTTGATAGAAGCTCCTGATGTTTATCATACTACTAACAATTATAAGGCTCGATTTTGGAACGTAGCTGACACTTTGAACTCAATAATCTTTGGATCTTTGAAAGTCTTATCCAATCACAGAATAATAAATTATGTTAATGAGGTCTCAGAGAAAATCCTCATTTACTGAAAATAAAGTCAACAGAACCACATGGCAGGTAACCGTCCAAAGTACGGGTGCTACCTAGTAAAGTAAAAACCTATGAAAGTAATATATTTTAATTTCTATTTTAATTTCGTGATGAAACAGGATATTTATTCAAGTGCTAAACTGCAGGGAAGTTATGCAATTTTAACCCTTTTACTTTCGTCCTAGCATTTTGACAGATTTCACTTTGTTACTCTTAATTTGATCACATGTAAGGTGAGCCAAACACTGCAATAGTCTGCAGGCATATTTGGTGATTTGTCTTTCAAATTTATTAAACTAATATCGGACTTCTTTTTCATTTTAGGTAAGTGGTTTTATATGAACATTATCTTGAGTTAGTGACGTCCGTTTCAACTTTAAAAGTGAGTATATTTATTATCATCATACTATCTACTTGCCTCAATCAATGCAAAATGGAACCCACAAAAAGTACGGGTTAAAGGTTTAAAGTTAGTCATATGTGCATCAGCAACATTAAGTATCTGCCTAGATTTATTACAAATGAAATAATTCATAAACTAAATTCCCTATTTTTGGCCAGTTCCATTTAACAATGTGAACAAACAAATCTGACCCAAAAGAATTATGTTTCAGTTGAGACAAGTATTTATGTTGGGATGATCCTCTTCTAGATCTACCATATTCTGTAGGATGTCCTTTCGGTTTATATAAGAATCAACACTCTGGTTTTGTGTTTGAACCTGGAGAAGCTGTGCAGTAGAAGCTGTAAATGTCACTAGACGTTAGACTATGGCACGTCACCTCCTGACGGTGCTCCTGTTTACTGCTGACGGCTTCACGTTAATATTTAATCTATTGTTTCGTTGTTTACTACACGGGTTTGTACACAACCTGAACAGCGGATGAATTAATTGGGCGGAGTGTTTGCTTTAAAAGTTTTTGTTAGACCATGGTCCATTTGTGGGTCCGCTGGTTACCCCTGTTTTGGACTTTATGTGACCCAGCTAGTCCGTACATTCCACTCGTCAAGGGAGTATGCTACCACTCAGGAGTTCATCTTTATGAACAATACAATTTCACACTGTGTTTTTCATTGGTACACCAGCACAAGTTACAAGCTTCAAATTGATACAAAGATTATGTGGATTCATTGTCCATCGAGTTAAATTCGATAAGACCAAGTGGCCTCCGCAATGAAAAACTGCCCACAATTTACCACAGCTTTCATTCTGAGCGAGAATCGAGAAATAATGCCGTAAATTTCCGCCAAAAACAAGTCTAGTGACTTTATGGCAACTGTTAGTTTAGTTTCACCTGTCATTGTCAAGATTAGAATTTGAAGAAATGTACTCACACCCATACACGGTGTGCAAGCACTCTTGTTGAACAGACATCGGGATGTAAATAAGAGGTGCAAGTGAGTAAGCACACAAGCGGGACTTCAACCTTGGCTTTGAAATCCTCGGGTAGCGATACCCAAAGTCCAAAAAGAGGGTACCAATGGCCACAAAGTTACTTAAAATATACATGGTCACATGTTTTATACTCTCTCGCAACAACTACCGTATGGTCAATTATTATATCCTACAGGGACAACCATTACTTTAGTGTATTTCATTACATTATTATGATGTAGACTAATGATATTTGCAGAATCCCTTGAGGAAAAAAGTCCTTACTGCAATGAAAACGTCAGATTAATTTGCGCATTAATTGATCAAACCTTCAGTTCTGTGTACAAGCTGTGTAGTAATATTCATTGATCGGAGTACAACAGCTTCAGCAGCTGCACTGCACACTGTCGCCCTCTCGCGTTAATCGGCAGATTGAGCAGTTATCATAATGCACACAGCCAGTGTTTTCTCTTAAGAAACAGATGTCTATGTTATCCAGGAGCTACAAGCTTAGCTGTCAGAAAATCAAAGTGAATGAAGCTGTACTGTTGATAGATATACATATTGTAAACCTTGACGAAGCATATCTGGTATTATTCATATTACACATAAAGCACCTGGCGGTACACTTTACGATCCAAAAGAGTTAACATCCAAAAGTTTGGGTTTTTTTGTCTATCAGATCATGAAAATACTATCAAAAGTTTTGTGCCCTGAAACAACTGAACTGAATGAGCATGAAATTCAGTTGTTGCGGGGCGCTAAACTTTTATTAGTAATTTCATTATCTGTGCTTCGCAGCTCAGTTGCCTCTTAATGACAGCAAGAGAACTCACCCAACTTTATATTATTGATTATTCCATTACCAAGTGTCTGTACTACATTATGTAGATTTTATTTTTCAAATAATTTGATTGACAACTTGCTAACAGTTGCACAATGAAAGTAAATTAAATTTCATTGACAGGCGAGAAGTGCATCATCCAGGGGCTACTGATAAATGCAGAAACACTAACAGTCTAGAATAAGTTTTGAATGACAAAAAATTGATTAACAATTAATGAAGGATTTTTAACCATCGTGTGACATGAAGTCATTTCTTTCCCATATGTTTCCGTCAGAATGAATTTTGTAAAGAAGTTCATGTTTGTTTATCTCACTACTTTTTGATCCCTTCACATCCAATCAGAAAATCTGACACTCAAAGTGCTCGCCAGGGAACCAATCAAAAGCTCTGATGTTTCAGGCGAGTGAAACATTTAAATTCCGGTTTCTTCTGAGAATATCAGATGGTTAACTCTCCGGAGAAACTGTAAAGAGAATTATTCATGTATACTATAATTTATTCAGTTAGATTCACACGTAACACTGTGAACTATAGACCTACACTAATGTTATCCAAACCAATTGATATCTCACATCCTCAATACCATACCTTGGAGAATAGGGAATATTCGTTCATCATTCCACAAACTTGAAAAGCATGAAATTCGCTTATTTACAAAATGATACAGAAGGATGCAAGATATCCACTATTAAACAATAGTGCAGAGAAATGAATAGGATTTCATGAGTGGTATTTTTGGCTCACAAAAGCACGTTAAGTAGCATGGACATTGCAGCACCTCCTAGACCTGGATTCGGAGCCTAACAGGAAAATAAAAAGGACGCCAGGAGTTGATTTTTGAACAAAAGAATTTCACTTTGTGCTAGTGTTCCAAATATCGGTGTAAGCCGAGTAGGCTTACTTTTTCCGTATTCAAAGGCTGTCAAAATCGCAAACCACTTTTCATGCACATACACCACATGGGGAACTGAATATTCAATGCAAAGTATCTAAAGAGACAATAATCAGAACTGCAGCTCTTCACTTTACCTACAGAAAGAAGTTCCATGGAGACAATGTAGCAGGGCATGCTCTGTGTAGTAAAATGCACAACTAGAAACCCATTACAGTACAGAATGCTACTAGAAATCCATTAAAGTGCAGAAAGATACTGGGAATTCATTGCAGTGCAAAATGCTGACAGAAATTCATTATAATACAAAATACTACCAGCACTTCAATACAGCACAATATCGACAAACGACGCACTTTCCTTTATCTTCTGCACATTGCATCTAAATACCATAAATATTGCAAATCATTTGAAGGACATGATAAAAAGTAATTCACTGCAGATGTAGGCACACAAAGTTCTTGGACTGTGTAATTCAATGCTCTTTCCCCAGAATAGTTTGGCGTTGTCTACTACATTGAACCAAAACCAAAATTCAAACATTGTAGTTTGCATTCTCCGTATGCTGAAAACCTTTAGTTCAAAGGAAGCCAAATGCTAACTGGTTTGAATCTTGGACTGTAATGATGCCAGAGATTGATATCTCCCTGGAGCCCCTATCAGGGCCCCTGATGATCCCTGATCCCCAGAGAGTAGTTACAGCAGCTTGTACAGACTGGGGTTAACACCCACAGGTGCCTGTCTACTGTATATGTGATGAGGCTTAATGCTTTGTGTTCTGCTCCCTGTTATAGTAGCCATCAACAGATGGGATAAGGCCAGGCGGAGTACAACATATGTTTCTTTGTGGTAGGCTCCTTAATGTTTTGTGATGACAAGTAGAGTTTGAATCAGGCCAGGCAGAATGTAACATGTGTTTCTTGGCAGCATACTCACTAGTGGTATGTAGTACCATCAACAGCAGCTCCTGAAATGGATTTCATTTTGCGTCAATGGAATTTCTTGCTGTGTCTTTGACTCAGACAAAAGCGCTTATTGCTCTCAAAAGGAAGAACCTTAACCAAACATGTTATCCTCTGATGGGATAAGGCCAAGCAGAGTACAACATATGTTTCTTAGTAGTGTACTCTGTAGTGTTATGTGGTGCCATCAACAGATGGGATTAGGCCAGGTGAATTCAATATTTGTTTATGTTGATTAGTCTATCACGCTTTGCGTTGGTAGACTTCTGTGAACGGAAAGGTGGTTTTGCTATCGAGTCAAAACTGGGTGTACAGACCTCCCCCCCCCCCAGCTCAGGTGACATCAGGTCCAACTGCAGATGGACCCCCCCCAAATTCAGAGGTTGTTCAGTGCAAAGTGCAGATCCACCTCCACTTCTTCTTCTTACCAGTTTTAAACTAACAGGAAAACTGTGCATTTTTCATTTCAAATTTTCAAATTTGTGTTCACACATATAAACTACTAAATTAATGCATCAAAATTATTCTACTTCATGGACAGTTACTCTGCATGTATGATGCCATTTCTTGTGAAACTAATAGATTTACTGTTTTATGAGGAATTACTTCAAATTTAAATCCACACATATCACCCATAAAATGAATGCATCTTTGAACTTTGAAGAGTAATATTGTATAAGTAGACATCATGGAGAATTAATCTGAATGTATATTATGCCATGTTATGTGAGGCAAACTGCATTATGGGATATATTTTAGGAAATGAGTTCAGAAATGGTCCAAAATAGGGTAAAAATACACCATAATTGAATGGAACCCATGCAGTAGTGCTTCTTAGATCCTAATCTATTCTCCTACCAAGTTTCAGAACTCTATGACTACATTTTCTGCCTAAAAATCAAGAAAAACTGCCATATCTTGGAAACCACTAATCATAGAGACTTCTAACCACCACCATTGGATTTGGCACACCCCAAAACCTATATGCGAGAACTTTCAAGCCTTTTTGGGCACTTTTTCCCAGTCAAAATCAACATTTTCTGTTTTATGCCAGTCCCAATTTTACACCCTGGCACATTTTCTTAATATTGACAGGGTAAAAAAGTATTGAAATGGCTTGGAAACCCTGCAAATAGGTTTTGGGGTGTGCCAAATCTTTTGGTGGTGGTTTTGAGTCTCTACGATAAGTGGTTCCCAAGATATCAAAGTTTTTTGGGGAAAAAGTGGTCCAAGTGGGGTAAGAATGCACCATAATTGAATGGAACCCATGCAGTAGTGCTTCTTAGATGCTTATCTATCCCACTACCAAATTTCAGAACTTTATGACTACATTTTCTGGCTAAAAATCAAGAAAAACTGTTATATCTCAGAAACCACTAATCATAGAGACTTCTAACCACCACCATTGGATTTGGCACACCCCAAAATCTATATGCAGAGACTTTCAAGCCTTTTTGGGCACTTTTTCCCAGTCAAAATCAACATTTTCTGTTTTTTGCCAGTCCCAATTTTACACCCTGGCACATTTTCTTAATTTTGACAGGGAAAAAAGCATCAAAATGGCTTGGAAATCCCCGCATCCAGGTTTTGGGGCATGCCAAATCTTTTGACAGTGGTTTTGAGTCTCTACGATAAGTGGTTCCTGAGATATCACAGTTTCTAGCAAAAATGTGGTCCAAAATGGGGTAAAAATGCATTGTAATTGATTTTTCACTCAGAAAAACTGCCTTGATATTGCCAGAATCTGCATTTAAATGTATTTCAACATGCCAATTGCAATGGTGCATGTTAAAAGTCTGTACTCTCAATAGTTTTTGAAATAGTCTCCCATTAATATTGAGAATTTGATGAAACAGACATCAAATTTGGAACCCCCCCTAACCCCCCTCCCTCCATACCTCCCAAGTGGATTTGACCAATGTTTTGTAACTCACTTTGAAAAAAAAATTTTCCACTGAATGTAAAAAATTTCCACCACCATTGGATTTAGCACACATCCAAATGGCTTGAAAATAAGTTTTGGGGTGTGCCTAATCTTTTTGGTGGTGGTAAATGGAGTAAAAATGCATCGTACATAGTCTATGTACATATTTTACAAAGATAACTTGCTAGTAACAGAAAACGTAAGGATTAGGTAAAGCAAAACTGAAAAAAGCACAATTTCCTGTAGGATAAAAAGCATAAAAGAGAAGGGTGGTGTATACGCACCCATTGGGTTGTGCCAGCATGGTCCAAGGTAAAGGCACCTCACCTGCCACCTGCCTCCACTGTGGGGGTGGGTCTATGCACATGCATTGGGTTGTGCCAGCATGGTCCAAGGTCAAGCAACCTCACCTGCCACCTGCCTCTCTGGGGGGAGGGGGGTCTGTACACCCATTTTTGACTCAATAGCAAAACCACCTTTCTATTCACAGAAGTCTATCAACGCAAAGCGTGATAGACTAATAAGACATAAAGAGATGTAGATGTAGTGATTAGTTCAAAAATAAATAATTCTGTCAGCAGAATTTGTCTATTATTGGGGCTTTGGCTCCAGCTGAATGGTCACAATGAAAGCTGTCGGATCCATTGAGAATGTCACCTCCATTTTGATAACCTAAACTGTTTCATTGCCCTCAGTTCTTCAAATAGTGTCAAAATTAACATCTCTAAGTTAAAGGGGCCAATTGCCCAAAAAGGTTTTGAACACTTCTAGATCCTAAATCATTCAGCTTACTTTCCCAGTGACAAAGCATCCACTGTATCTCCATCCAGTATCTCCACGTATTCATCCGTGCAGTCAATTCCATCTCCGTAGAGATTCATGTCAAGAGAAGTCACCGATACTTTCTGGAATAAGGCATGATCAGAGGAATCCCCATCATTACATATGATTTGTAAATGTGTAAGGTAGCGTGTGCATAATAGAACAGTAAGCTATTGTGGTATTATCCGGCATCAGTTGTTTAAGACAGTGTCTTTATTTTTCATAGCCAAACCATCAGAAGTCAAAGTTTAAGGATTTAAGAGTACATTTAGTATGGAAACCAATAGAGAACACCCAACGTATTTGTTTTTGAAGAAGCGTGATTCTTATATCTATCGCAAATCGAGAATTCCCCATTGATGGCCTATGGAGCATGCATAGAAGGCGGCATCTTCTAGTGCGAAATCCCCATAGAGGGACTGACGAAGTTTCCATTGGGCATGGAAGTTTCCAACCGCGAACTTATTCCAATTGGAAAGGAGACAAACAATCCGGTTGCACATAACTATTTTAAGAATGTTACAGATATAAGTGTGGTCATCTCAGCTGCCTGTAACTCACTGAAGGTAGATGCTGGGATTGCAGCTGCATTGCTCAAGAGGCTATCACGAATATTCATTACAATGATTTAGTTGGTGCACAGGGAGCGTGCGTGCATGTTCAAATTACTCAAATATTGAAATGGAAGAGTTCCCGAATTATTGGAAATTAAATTAACGATATTACAACAGTGACAAATATATTGGGTGTTTTGTAACGGCGGCAGCAGAGTGAATATGATAACGTATATGTACCCACTCCGGAAGCTAATTTCTTACTCATTTGCGAGGGACATGCGCAGCTAGCGTTGCCGTTAATTAATACCTCACTTACGACACATGGGAGTCACCGCGATAAAAGGAGCACACGCGCAGTAACCAGCTAGAGTAAGGAGCCAGACATAACAGCTCAATACCGAGGCACAAACCTAAGGTCACGCATATTTTTAATAATAAAAATTTGGTACTTTTGCGTTTGGCTAGTAGCGGCAGTATTCTTCATATTTCTCGTTCAAACAAATACAATTTTGCATACACATACCTGACCCTCTGGTGCTTCCAGTAGCCATCTGCAGCTGAGATGTTCTGGTATATCATAAGGGTATCCTGGTGACTTCAATTCCGCCTTTTCACTCACATCTATTATAGACGCAGAACCGCTCGTGCAAGCTTAAAATAGAAGAAAGAAGGCAACTGAAGTCAATTGTTCTGATGTGGCAATGATGTAGTTGTTTCCCACGGATTAGGTTTTTGCCATCTGTGTGAGCGACTAGGTAAAGATGTCGCTTTCGGTTTATGAAAAAGTTAACATGTATTATTAAATTACGTACAAATTGATCATGATTTTGGTGTTTATGTTTGTTACAAGGGACATAATTTCTAGACTGTCTCATCCAGTGTAGACGGACCTTTTATTAGAGGTTTCTCCAAACATTACGATACGTCCTTTAAACAGAATATTTCACCTCGAAAGGTAATTTCACGGGGGCATTGTGAAACATGTTGTGCAGTGGTGCATGCATATAATAACAACAGCTATTAAATGCTATGCCCTGGTCATGCACTGATTCCCAACCAAAGTTCAACAAGGTGAAATTGCTTGGAGTTACAGAAGGTGTCAGTAGTTCACGGGGTTAAAGTCTACTTAAAGGCCAGAACTATAATGATTGGTTTTAATGCTCAGAATTAGGCTAATTAGCTAATTAGGTTAATTAGCCTAATTCAACAGACTTTGTAATTGCTGAAATGCACTGTTTTTAAATAACAATAAAATTCTGGTATCAATTTCAGTATCATTATTATAGTTAGCAACATACTGTTTTAAGTCTTCCACAGTATTTGCCATTTTGGTTTAAAAAAACCCCCAGAAAACAAAATTAGCCAATTCCATAAAACCAATTTGGAAAAATCTAGATTGTTTGTTAAATTGAATGAGAAGTATTTTCAAATTGCCTGTGGTGATACCAAGGTGCAATAGGGTGGACTCTGTATAAGCGTATACACAGCAGTCTCAGCCTTTTCATGCCAGCAAAACAGGGTAGGGAGCAGAGAGCAGTCCGAGATTTGCCGTTTTTCTTTACTTACCAGGATCTAATTGATAGTACACCAACTGAAATCCCGGATAGGAATAGCTACCCACAAACCGCAATGACATTGTATTCCCTGGGTTATATATACTATACCCAGGACTGTAACTTCCATACCATAATGTTTCGTAGTCACTACTGGTAGGATCTGCAATTGTATTTTCAATAATCTTAACAGACAAAACAAATAGATCTCTTTGGTATACAATGAATATCAATAAAATGTGATCAAAGTCTCACGGACAATGGCTGTTCTGACGTGTTTTTTTACGTTGAGACTCGTAAATTTTGGATACTTTATAACGAAAAAAAAGGGTTAACAGAATACTGAGTACTTACCATCACCAAAGTAGATGTAAAGATAATAGTAGGTGTAAAAGTATACTACATTCAAATATATGCCCTAAAATGTACAATACAAAAACATAACAAAACTTTTATTGGATATGATGATAATAAAAGTGTAATGAGTAATGAATTTTTAAAAATAGCTAGATTCGTTTGGTTAACCAGGCTCAATGGATTCAGTTAAAGCACCGGATCAATTAATTGGAGAGAAAATGTCAGCAACATTTGTACACTTTGCCATCATCAAAATAAAGAAGTTTATCTACACGCAAGAAGATTACTAAATCTCTACTGCGAACGTGTGTTCAACAAGTTGATAAATGAATTTTGCGTGACAAAGGTGAAATTTTATACCTCTTCTTACACAGGCTGCATAATCAGAACATTGTGTTGCTAAATTACTGCATGATCATCACATGATCATTTCTGCTCATTGTTATCTAATGGTAATGTTTTAATGATGATAAACATATTAAATTTAAACATTCATACATTTTCGTTGTTTACTGGTGTGATGACCCATTGACATTCTGTACCATCTGGATAATTTGTTGGGAAATTTGGTGTCTCCAATATGTTTGTTTCGTTAAGCAGCACAGCCGGCATTGTTTGGTCATCGCACGCTATATCTGTTATTTGGGCTAAGCAATAAAACAAGTTATCGTTTTAGTTCTAATAGTTTTACTGGATCGAAACCCCGGGGAAGCAGGGAGCATCCCATATTTACTGTCCCTCAAGGGTTCCTCACAATTGCTCCTAGCAACCAACCGAAGTGTGACATATTACATAACATTAGATAAATATACTGAACAGGCACTTTTCTTATTGAGCCTCATGCCTTTCGGCATTGAGGCTCTATGTATCCAAGAGAAATCAGATTTGTGTTCCTGGCAGCCAGTGTAGAAAAGTTGGACCAAACTCTTATGGAGATCTCGCTGTGATATGATATTATTATTTCCTGTTTGTAAGCATTACGACAATCAAGGAAGCTCTGTAGGGCACCTCCGAAGCATGCGTTATTCACAGTTGTAAGCCTCAGTGAGGTTAAGACTTTCGAAGAAGTAACACCAATAAAGAAATCTATTGAATCAACCATTTGCCTCCCGTGATATATGCCAGTGCTGTGCAGGTTTCCAAGCAGGGGAAATCACCTATGAACCAACGACCTCTCGAAATAAGCTGTTACGCACTGACAGGAACGATCTGATCACAGGAATTGGTAAGTCTAAGAGAGAATTAGGCTAATTAGCCTAATCCTAGATAACAAAGTTGAGTTTAAAAAAACTAGCGTGCGCGATACCTGAAACTAGTCCAGTTTAGGATGTGGGTTGAGAATTTAAAATACTTACACATTAATTTTTCTTAATTTAATTTGTTATCTAGGATTAGGCTAATTAGCCCAATTCTCTTAGAACAAATTAAGAAAAACCTCGAACATGCTACTTAAAAGGTTTATCCTAATGTGTTAATGTCAAGTAGGACCTTCATGTAAGGATAATAGCAATTGGTTTAAGAATTTTACTCGGACTTTCTTCTCCAATGTAGAAATAAATACGGAATCCTGGGTCCGCAACGGAGCTATCTGGATCAAACTGTAACGTCACTGGTACATTTCCAACTGGAAAGAATAACCCTGCTGCATAATCTCCAGCCAATTCAAACACGATTTCTCCACTTATACCTATAATATATATTTATTGTACAGACATGACAGTGTCCAGGATTTTATTTAGGCGTGAATTAATCTTGCTCTTCCCCTCTTCCCATTTTAATCGTGATCGAAAGAGTAATTCTTTTGTCTAATTCTAGGCCTATTGAAAGAATCCCACTCTTAAATCCATCAACAAATGTCCATACCTTCCCCTTCACGAACATAAATCTCATCACAACAGCCTTCTGTTTCAAAGAACTCTATCTCAAGATATATCTCCTGTAAATAAGACCAAAAAGTACACGAATCACTGCAAGCAAATTATTGGAAAATTCAGGATTCAATAGATTAGCCAACTACTGCAACTACATCGACGAAAAGGCCCTAGATGGAGGCATTATTGACAGAGCAACTTAGAAACAACATAGTATTTATCTTTAACTATTGCTCTCTTTACCTGCTAGATTTTTTTTGTTTTTGGGAGAGGTGGTTCTTGACCACTGCTAATTAGACTCAGGGAACAAACCTTCTCGAATTTGCTCCCGGTTATCTTGGGCAATTGTCCTAAATGAATACGCTTTTCTATTTGATGGTCCCTTTGGCTGCTTATTTCTGGTTAAGTGACATCGTAATAATGTATTTGTCTGTTAATTCATTCTTAAAACGGTATGCCACTGATATGTACAAAAAAGTATAATACCTGTCCATCAGGTATACCACCAGTTGGATTAATATACCACTGGCAATCATCGTTGTCTTGGTAATCATTTGGATAGTTGGGACTTTCTATGTAACCGTCCACAGAGTTGAACTCATAGATGCTTGTGCTTGAAGCACATGCCTGGTCTGCTATATCCTGTGGGTCCTGGGCCTGAAACAACAGGTTCATGATGACGACATGGTGTTATAGTATTTACGATAGTGTATTACGCTAAATATTGGGTTCGAACAACTTTCCGATATTTACATTGGATTTACATAGTAAATGATCAAACACTTTAATTATTTATTTATTGATTTTACCAGCTGGCCAAAAGGCTACTGGACAATGGTTGTAGAACTGGGTAACCATTTACAAATGTAAGACCATTGCTGCTCTTGTTTATATTATGATCTACCTTATCAGTGACATTTACACTAGTTGCACTAA
>JBCAUI010513925.1:0-12341 GCA_038406195.1 Haplosyllis anthogorgicola | reverse complement strand
ATTAATTTTAGATAACTTTTGTATCTTGGGACTGATTTGAAACCCATTTCCATTTATCCCAGATGAGGCATAACTATTGGCGAAGACACTAGAGATGACCCTCAATCATATTCCATGAAAAAGTAAATTTTGAAAAAATGTATATATCGATATTTTAGATATTTTCCCCGTTTATATCGATTCTGCTTATATCGATATCCCGCTTATATCGATACTTTTTTTCTGCGCCAAAAATATCGATATATCCGGGGAGGAGTGTACTTTAGAAGACGTTTGCACAGAAATAGACAAAATTATTTACCGACTAGCAATTTAGATCCAGTGAAACCATTTGTATCTAAATTGATTGGATTGGCCTATGTATCAGCCAGGTGCAATTACAGGATTTTTTTGTAAAGAAAAACTGTAAATAGTAAGAAATAACTGTAAAGAAACAATATTTACAAAGTTCAATTTGTCATTATTTATTGGTTTCTCATTAAATAAGCCTATCAAGAATATTATCCATCTGCAGTTAACAGACATAACCAAATACACTCCTCCCCGGATGTATCGATATCGCTTATATCGATACTTTTTTACTGCACCAAATTAATAGAACCTCATATTAATTGTTCCGCTTATATCGATGCTATTTCCCCGCACCAACAATATCGATATATCCGGGGACGACTGTATTTAAAGTTGTTAAAAGTGGTATCTTTAACATACCAGTCCCTCGGGTTTTTTTAAAAAAGTAAATCCATTTTAAGGAAACATTTGTAAAATATATACAAAGAAAAAAGTGTGGCCATTGGTTTTGTGCAGTGACATTAATTCCTCAAATTATGAAACTATGCACTGATTACTGTGATGTATTTTATTTGAATAGTGGCACCCCGTGTTGAGACCAAATTTTGAGAAAGTGCCTCTTTTCAGAAATTGGAAAGACCAACATGTTGCGCCTATGTAGTCCAGGGCATTAAATATTGCAAGACATTTCCGTCACCCAAAAGTTGACATACACGATATTGACAGATATAACAAAATGTAACTGTTCATAAATGTCCCAAGTTAGAAAAACTTCACTGCCTTCAAAAAAGGGCTGCTTCTATTCAAATAATAAACGATATTTAAATTGCCTAGACTGCTAATATACTGGACACAGATTCATAATTTGATTAATTTTCAAGCTTTTAACAAATGTACAAATATACAATGCATGGACTAAATTTTCTTGCAACCAAAATTCGACTCCCATGACTGATACATTTCATTATGTCAAATTTGTACAAAGTGCAATTTACACTGTATTTTGGCGATAATTAAATCAACGAAAACTACTGGTATTAATTATACCGCTTTTCATACCGAAAGCACAAAACCAAGTCGATTTCTAGGTTGGTGTAGTATCTGCACTAATTTCCACTCGGTACATTTGTTACCTAAATCTAACATCAGACACTATTTTTGTTAACGATTTCTTTTTCGTAAATCTTTTTGATACCAAAACCAAGGTTATAGTTTCAATACGTTGACCAATGTAGTAATACCAGTTATTACTATATATTTTTGCATGCAAACATCGTTATATAATCAGCAGAGAAAGCACTCACAGCCAGAAACATTTGCTAATAGTTAAATATATGTACAAGTATTTAAAAAAAAAAACTTGTGTAAGAATACTTTTCCATTTAGGAGCTTGTGTGCTTATTTTTATTACGTTTTAGAATAACACATGTATGAATGTGCCAGTTATTATTCAAGTGATACCATGAATAGACACAGACCAGATAAACGCATACAAGTATATACATTAAAATTTGATGAGTAAATGGCCACAAAGCTTTACAACGATCTTCTTTATATTATTTCATAAATACAGTTACATTCATCCACATAAAATATATCTAATACCAGGAACTACTTCCTGTGCAGCCAAATTATCCTGTGGATTTTACATGTACATTGGGTTATACTGAAGTAACATATTGTCAAAATTATGCTACGATTTCAAGGACCAAGCGGGGGGACATAATACACGAATAACTCACCATTAAAAATCTCACGACGGCAACATTTGTTCTCATAACGGAATGGGTAAGATAACAGACTATTGTAAGAATTCACACAGATGACAACACTGAATTACAATATTATCACCAGCACCATTTTTATGTATCAAAGAATTCTGCAGTTTGGTTGCATCACGATTTTAGTGAACAATTTTAGTTATTTTCTACAATATGTAAACCACTGAGGGTTACTTTGTGGTGAAATATACAGTGCTTGTAATGTGCACGAACTGCACCAAAGAAAGATGTGGTCTTTATCAGAACGTTTCCATCACAAACGGAAACAATTATTCATAAAAGTTTTGGGATAGGGAGATGACAAAGAGTTAACACCATTTCTACATTTACATGGAGTCATAAAAAAAATTGAGTGAAGTGGGAAGAATTGACATTTTCAATTTTGGGAATTCTTAAAAAGAAAATATAAGACGAAATGGTTGGCGTCTTTTCACCATACTTTCAACATTAGTGCCTGCAACCGATATGATAAAGTACATTATCTAGTCCAATCATAAATATTAAATGAATGTTAATATAGTACGACATTTGACTTTACATCAGAAGGTTTCTTGGTAAAATCTGTGCTGCATTTCTTAAACCGTTGTTCTTGTTTTCGAAATTAAAGATTTTGCACTTATCAGATTCTTAAAATATTTTACAACATTACAATTTATTTGTTTTAGAACGTAAATTGATCTTAACTTTTATTCATAGCTTATAATACCGTACCATTTTCTGTGACCCATAAAACTAAAAAGCAAAGTCCACGGTTAAAATGCCCCAAAACATTTGAACACCTTAGAAATGAGATTGCTCGAAAAAAAACAAACACCGCTGAAATCCTGTTAAAACGCAAGGGCGTATTTTCGTAAAAGTTACATTTCTAACCGTATTCAAAACAAACATGTAACATATAGTAAAAGTGATGTCCTTTGTGCACATTATATGAAGACAGATATCTAAAATAGCAATTAACTGAGAATTCAGGCACACCTTTAATTTATGAGTAACTAATCAATTTATACTCTGCAAGTTCTGTGCAACGAATGAACTTGTTCATAAAATAACAACAGGATGATTAATTTTGTATGAACCTTTAACGGGATAGTATGTAGCATTCTCAATATATTTCTATTCGTAAAATTAATGCTTTTGCGGAAAATTAGATTTTCACATATATGTATTCATTTGAACTGTGTGTTCCTCTAAGCAACATCATCATTAATGTTGAATTTGCACTAAGAGCAATTGGCTAAGCCAAAGTTTAACATTTGGTATAGATCATTTGGTATAATTCTTTACAGAGATTGCAGTGTTCTCGTTACTTCGTTTTACAATTCCTACAGTAATGTACGGACACAGAAGAAACTCAGCTTGCCATCAGTGCAGTCGATAATGCCTGTTGCTGTTCTTGACCGAGTTGGGTTACACAAGCTTGGAATAGTTCACCATTTGTCTGAAATAAATATACAGGATTGTTAACTCTTAATGCCAAATTTTGCAAGTTTTGGCAGACACAGGATTCACAACGGGAGGGGGTCGGGTGTTATTATATCAGTACAGGAATCCTGCATGGCTGCAATTCAGCTGCAAACAGTGAGAACAAACAACCTTCATGCATGTAACGGGCAAATAAAACACGAAAATAAAACTAAAAACTAAATACTTTCAACGCAATTTCATACCTTTTCCTGCAGAGATAAAATTAAAATAACTATGTGTTTGTCCAGATGGTTAACATTTTGCTGAAAGACAACTAAATTGAACATTGGTTAGCACTGATTACATACCTGGATTTGTTTCACAATATTCACGAGTCGCTTGCTGACTGCTTCACTGTTGGACAGAGCTTCTCGTTGGAAAACCTCTGCAATTATATGTAATACCCTAGGCAAGTTCTGGTTATTCTCTCCCAATATCTGAGGATTGTTTCTGCAATGGGAAAGGACTTGATATATTATGTAAGTCTAAGAATGTCAGCAGCAATTATAACACCGTACATTGCCTAATTAACGTGCATGTGCGTCGGAGCTATTTTTGTACATGCTCGTTAGCCTCTGTTCATGACGAAAAATAGAAACACACTTTTATGATTTCTTTTTGTGAAACAAGGGTGCCTATCATCACAAAGTTCATTAATCTGCACTGAACAAAAACAGTTTAGGTATTAGTTTTAATGAAAAAGGTGTAGCAAATTAAAGATCTCATTTTCCCACGTGCCACATACTAGTCCGCAGCTGATATTTGCAAAAAGTTCCAGAAATGAGCTAAAAAGGAGGTGCGTTTTAATTATGGCATGCACATGAATTAGGCAATATATATGGTATTTAATCAGATTTCTCAAAAGGAAAAAAATGTCTTTAAGTAACTGAATAGGGGTTCTTTATCCGACATCTTATTTTTGAAAAGGGTCAATTTTTTCATGCATCCTTAAAAATTTCACGTTTTGTATTGTACAATGTTGTCTAAACAAATGTGACATCCTAAATTGTTAGTTTAACTTACGCTTCAATCAGATCACTGAAATAGTTGTATATGTGCTCTGCCTCGTCTTCGTCTTCCCATGTTGGCAGCCATGACAACCAATGAGGTAACACCTCGGCCACGTTGATGTTACCGTGATTGTAATTACATATTTTGGTGACTGCAGAAATAGCATTCTCCGTCGCACTTAGATTTTCTACTGACCGTGACTCAGGGTCCTGGATCACTTTGATGAGTAACGGAACGGCTTCTGCAAGACAAGATCCGTGATGTTTCGTTACTACACATTTTCTACCTTTCCACCCCACATATGCTTTACGTAGCACAAATACATCAATCTGCAATTATTTGATACTGCTAAAGATGCCTTGGGCTATGTTCGCCTTTGGCAGCATCCTGTCTTACACAGTAGTTACTTTACTGTTTCCATTGCATTCACGTTTTAACCTATCCGTCTTGGGTGACGGCAAGTATGGATGCCACCAAACACAACTCCTACTGTATTAAACTAATGATCAAAATGAAGTACACTTCAAATGCCAAAGTACAACTAGATATAATAACTATTAAATCAATTAAAATACATAAATGTTCCCTAAAATTATGAAATACGGCAATGCTCAGAACTCGGTACCTTTTAACAATGGTATCGGGTGTACAACAGGATTATTATATTCAATTTTATCTCAATTTCTAACAGCTCACAATTCATACCTGAACAAGCTTGTGCGTAACCTTCCCCACCAAACTGAGCCATGACTCCAATCCCATATGCCGAAGCCTGTCGTAGTTCAGCTTGTTTATCACAGATATATTGTAACATTGGTTGCAAGAAGTATTGCTGGTAATTTAAAGAATGCTGAAAAGGAAATAAAGATGTGGGGTGAACAGTTTACCTAGTGAAAATGCTTGATTAACTAACAAATTGATAAGGCCACTTCACACAAAAGGAAAAGGTAATCCTTGATTAAAAATCTTGTTGCAAAGTGGCTTGACCATAAGTTCTAATGTTAATGGCTTCCCTTTTTTATTTTTAACTTTACTTTATGTTACGAGTAATTTCAACAATTTCAATTAATTATTTTATTGAAGATAATCGATTATCGATTGAAATTTTTCGTTCACATAAATGTAACTTTGTAAACTGTGTGTACTTACAGGTCCAGCGTGCTCAATTACATCATCAAAAATACACAATCCCCATTGTTTGTCTGCCCATGGCCGGTCAGCTTGCTAAAGGTATAAAAATACTATTAACTTCTCCACCACATATTAGTTGGTGGGATTATTTCTCGTTTAGAAATGTGTCCGCACTAAGAAACTCGTTCATTTGTGTAAAATTATGGCTGCACAACTTACTATTAATTTGACGAAATGTGGTAACATTTGATCAAATATTGGTAAAAAGTCTTCCTTGTGAGTACCAAACATTGCGTGCATTATGTCTGAAATTTTTGTCAAGACGTAAACATCTTCATCATCCTGAAAAAAAAATGTACAAAGAATTATGCACTAGAAATTCTCTTGGCGTGACATAATTCTGTTAACGGAAGTAATACTGTAACTGGTGTCATGGGCAATAACATGTTGTTAACGCGAGTTAATCTACTGTTTCAAAAAAATAAGCCAGACTATTGTTGCTTGCCGATAGGTTTACTCAGACATGTCGTCCTAAAAGTAACCATGAAGGGCACATACCTCATCCAATAAATTTTCTTCAACATCTTCATCATAGTCTTCATCTTTTCGTTGCTCTAAATACAAAAGCACACGGATTGTACACGCATTATAAATACGCTCACCAGGCGAGCAGCAATGTCAATTTTTTAAAGAAAATTTAATTTATATTTATTTCATTAACTATATTCATTTCATTAACTACACTCACCATGTCTTGCTATTTGACGCTTGTCGTGGTCCTTCATGATCTTGTCTATAATTTTGACGAGTTCAGCAACCTGTTGGTCGTTCAGGCAACCTTTACCCATCTTCTCGATACACTGTAAAATATTTAAGCTTCGACTACAACTAACCACACAATATGTTCAATTTTCCTCGTGCAAAATATTCCCTTGCATGGCAACCCGTATTTTACAGTGGTTTTAATTTTACTTGTTAAAGTAGAACTTGAATTTATAATACAACAAATGCAATAAACTACATACAAAAGAAAAGAAAAGAAAAATGCAGTGGGAACGTTTGGTGAAGTTTTTTGCAACGAGAGTATAAAACTCCCATCCACTTAGATGCATCAGGCAACCTGAATTGAGTCAACCTTGGATTTTAAATTATTTTTAGGCATGCGTTGTCAAGTTACTGTTTTGCCCTCACTGGGTTCAAATATCATACCTGTGCCAAAGCATGCATATGTTCCGATTTTATGTCATTTTCTGGTTCATTGTCGATAGCCTTTAACAATTCCGGGCAGATGAACTGCCACATATTCACTATGTATTCTTGACCTTGGATCTTTGCACATTCTAGTAAATATGGTAAACTTTCTGCAGCTGCTATCCTCACACCTAAATAATTAAGAAATAATTATATGACGCTCAATGTGTAAATACGATACCTAGGAAGTAACACAGGTACATGCAAAATTCTTATGTCTACAAAACGATTCCGGATACAACCGGAAAAAGACATTACTGGAAAGAAGCAAAGATATTTTAAGGATTGTGATTTGGAGTATTTACCATCATGAAAGTAGAACTTCAAATGTTGAACCATAATCTTGACGACCTCTTCGGCATATGCTGCAAAACCTTCCTTAAGTTCACGGGCATAACATACTAACATCTGACAAGCAGTTGCCTTTTCTTCCAATCCAGCCGTCTTGATACCAAAACTTTGCTTAAAAGTAGAATAATTTAAAACATGATTATTCAGTCTAAACCCTTTGTTATCGTTCTGTATTATTGCAAATACTTTCTCCCTTGAAAGAAAAACTGACCGGGTATTACAAGTCCATTATCCTAAATAACAGTATCTTACCTGGTCCCCTAATGTGACGAATTGCCAATCGCAGTCATTCTCTAGTGATTTCATGTCATCATCTAAACAACAATGTGGAGGTGTCAAATTAAAAAAAAATTATACAGGTTTTCATTTTTGAACTATTGTATTTGTGATTCACTGTGTGATTTGTCGGGTTCACATACCATCGACTAGTGCTACTTCAGGTTTCAGAGATGCTGCCTTCAAAACGGGTCCCATAACAAGTGGTAGATACTGCTCGAACTCTTTTCCCATTATCTTGCACATCCGTGCCCATGCTGATATCATATATGACACCTAAAATGCCAATCAGGGAGACTTTTTTCAGCAATTCACACGAATGAAACTTGTCTTGGGCGAACCTTCTTTTGGGCGAACTACAAGCAATTGAAGACCTATTTCAAATTCACCAAATTAGTTTTGGGCGAACCTTCTTTTGGGCGAACTAAAAGCAATTGAAGACCTATTTCAAATTCACCAAATTAGTTTTTCTGCACTAATTTCACACTGTTTTGGGCAAACGCACTGCAATCCACCGACCACTTGTATTATACAGTGGGTGGTTTTACTGTATATTGAAATTTGTTTGACCTCGATTTATTATTCCTTTACACAAATAGTGACCAATAACGTTGCCCCATCGTCAAGTTATGCAATCATATACTTACCTGAGGATCATCATCAGCCGTCTCATCTTGTACTTCCTGTGTTTGAGACTTCAACAACAATTGCATAATCTCACCACAGTCTACTAGAAACTTGTCTCGTCCCACTGCAAGGCCGATTAGTGATATGCATTCAATCGTCTTTCCTCGTAAAAGACGTAGTTCTGGTTGCACAGCATTTTGAATGATATACTTCAGCATTGGCATGAATCTATAACAGAAACAACGAATTATTAGTGAAACGTACAAATAATACTTTAAACCATACACTTTAATCAAATATATCTTGAAAAAAAATTCCAAAAAACACAGACCTGTCGTAATAATTGATGAATTTTTCTTCTGCCGTGTCAGCAACTGAGGCTAATGTAGTCACCACTTGTTCCAATACCAGCTTATTCCCTTGTTCCAATAACTGAAAGTAATTTTTGGGTGGCATGTTATCCTTGTTTCACTAACATAAGATTTTGCAACATTACTTTTGTATTTATGTGTTATTCAAAGAATCTTCTTATTCATGAACTCATTGGTAAATCTTCCCAACTTTGCGAAGAGGTTATACTACTTGCTCAAAAACAAAGAAAATTGAGTGTAAAATGTTTATTAAATATACGCTCTATACCTCTTTAAATTTAGCAGTGAGTACTTGTTCTAATTTGGCAATAAGTGGATCCAGGTATGGTGCTATAATGGTCTTCGGACAGTCTTCACTGAAATTGACAAGGGCTGCGCCAGCATGTGCCTGAACTCTTGGATTAGTGTTATCGTCTAATACCATCAGTAAGCCAGGTACAACCTATTACAATGAGACAAAAATGCATTTAACTAACTACGTTTGGTCAATTAATAAAATAAGAGCAGCACGTGACCGATTTTATGAGGGCAGGCAAAGCAAATCATAAGTTTTACCTTATCATGAAATTTCTTCTGAAACGTAGGACCGAAATCCGTTGACATCTGACCAAGTGCATTGCAGGATGCGTATCTAACTCTTGGGTGCTGGAAAATAATTATGTAAAATTGAAATCTTCTCGAAGTTTGTGTCATGTCACTCTTTTATAACTAGACATCTGCTTAAATGTATCCCATCCATGATAATTTGGCTAATTCTTCATTACCTGTAAATGTTCCAATTCAGTTAACACAATATAATAGGTTGTAGACTAACTAAAACCCTGTCTAAAGCAGCATATACTTATGATTACCTGGTCTTGTAGAAATGGTAAAACAACCCCAACGACATCATTTAACATAAGTTCCATCTGTTTATGGCAACCTTCCCCACAAGCCGAGACTGCCATCAGAGCTGCATGCCTGTATCTCCAGTCAGCTGAGGAATACAAAAGCAGTTTATAAATACACACAATAAAGACAATCGTAGGGCATGGACATGGTACAATTTAATAATCATGGACCGGGACCAGTTATCCTCTATAATCCACTGTATCAAATGGAATGTTTTAAGGCATGAGCCTCCGCACGTTATTCTAATAACATATTGGCACTTACTGTTTGCAAGCATGTTCGGTATGTTTGCAATGATATGTGGCAACATTGTTTTGCCTCCAAGGCCACACGCTAATCTGTCTAGAGCACTCTCTCCGGCTATTGCGTTACTGTAATGACAACACATGTTGTGTAATTAGTCTTCATGTAGCATTTTATTACTGATGTAAGGGAGATAAACCTGTGCACTCACATAAAATCATTCACATTATGCGTTACAAACCTGTCACTATCTTCTTCTTCGACTTCATCTGACTTAGACCATTCTGGATCCTCTTCTAGATCAACCATCATGGCCAAAATCTGAGGAACTGAAAAAAATATGAATGCTCAGGAATCGGGGTCTTTTTTCATTTTATACCATACGGCAACCCATTGACAGTAATAATTCACACTTTACTACTTGAAGCAACTGACCTAAATTGCCCAGAAACTTGCCAAACTTCCTGATCATTGCTGGTGCAGTTTCCGAAAGCGTTACGATCACCTCTAGTGCAAGCTGTCTCCAGTTATCAGCAACGTTGGTATCTCCAATTATCTGTTTATGAATAAAAGAATATTAATGCTTGATAAAAGTACATAGGCATTGATGGAGAATGCAGATCTAAGTCCTAATTTTAATTGCCATAATAAGCAACATACACGCCTCAGTTCATTTGGATACAACTCTGATCATTCTGTGTGATTGCTATACCTCGACGAGGTATTTAACATGATGTAAAATATTTCTGATAAACTGACAACGGATATAAATTCATGCTGCCCATACAAAAGGTATATGATCTTACCTTCATACACAAGTTCACTACAGTTTCGAGTTGAGTTCTCAAATATTTTGGGCAATTCTCTGCCAGATCAATTAAACATTTGAGTACACTATCGTCGTCTTGAGTCGTTACACTGTCAGCTACACCCTAAAAAGTATAACAGACATACCGTATTGTTCCTGAATAAAGCGCCGGGCGCTTAGACCAATTTTTATGCAGGCGCTTTATTTAGAATTATTGTAACACCAATTTTAGCAGACAAAGTTCATCAATGACAAATGTAAAGTTTGATAATTTGAATACCAAACCAGGTCAACTTTTACAATTTCAAAGGTGACATTTATTGCACTATGTTGTTGATTAATGGAGGTGTTTGTCTCAAGTGTGGGAAATTTCCAAAGTCACAGTTTCATATGAAGCTGATGAATGAAAGGATCAACATGTCTTCAGAAAAGAAGCCCAGAAACTATTATTCAGCTAAATTTAAACGTAAAGTAGTTGCTTTTGCTGAAGAACATTCAAAACATAAGGCTGCTAATGAACTTAAAATACACATAAAAATGGTACAAACATGGTGCAAACAAAAAGCAGATACTGAGTTTACCAAAAACTGCAAAAATTCTACCAGGCTGAGGTAAAAAGGTAGAATATCAAGACATAGAAGACACAATTTTAGAATGGATGAAAAAGAGAAGGGATGCCGGGGCAAGGATTACTGGCAAGGCATTGAAAAGAGAGTGTCTTAGGCTTCACAGACTTAATGGCAATCAGTCCTTTAAGGCATCACAAGGATGGTATAACAGATTTAAGAAAAGGAACAATATTGTTATGAGAAGAACAACCCACATTAGCCAAAAGCCAAAAGAAATAACTGATTATCTGATACTCGGACTTCATGGGCAGATTATCAGATTGAGGATGGCTAAGAGATTTTGAACTAAGTGAAATTGGGAACATGGATGAAACCCCAGTGTGGTTAGAAATGCCTGGGAAAAGTACATTAGATTACATGGGAAACAATGACATAACTGCAAGTACTACTGGACACCACAAAGAAAGAACTACTGTAATATTGGGTGGCCTTGCTGATGGTACAAAACTGAAGCCTTTAGTACTGTTGCCAGGGGTTAGACTTCCCAAACCCCATGAAATTCCTGCAGGAATAGCAGTGTATATGTGTGGTGCAGGGAAAGGTAGCTGGTCAAATTCTGAGATTACCATGTACTGGCTGGCAAAAATATGGGGTGTAAATAACATAAGAAGGAGGCTGCTTGTTTGGGATACATTCAGAGGACATACCACAACAGAGATAAACGAGAAAGTGAGGGGTCATTCAACTCAGACTTAATATATGTACCCCCAGGGTGTACAGGCAGTGTGCAGCCAGCTGATGTTTCCTGGAATGCACCACTTAAGCGATACATGGAAGAACTTTATGATGAGTGGCAGTATAGTACACCCAAGGAGTTGACAAGATATGGAAATCCTAAACCTCCATCAAAGCCAGTTGTTATGAAGTGGGTGAAACACGCCTGGGATATGGTAACACCTGAAATTGTGGCCAAATCCTTCAAGAAATGTGGAATTTCTAATGCTATGGATGGATCAGAGGATTATTTATTCAACATGATTGAAAATGAAGAAGGTTCATTTGAAGGATTTACTGCAGCAGATGAAGATGCAGAGAATCACAATGCAAATATCATTTCAGGAGTGAACAATGAATTTGAAATACACTCCTCCCCGCTTATATCGATATCGCTTATATCGATATCCTGCTTGTATCAATATTTTTTTCCGCGCCAAATTTCTTCCATTGACCCCAATGTTAATTGTTCCGCTTATATCAATATTCCTATATCGATTTC